>CAWUDS030005774.1:0-41971 GCA_963859935.3 Lathyrus sativus | reverse complement strand
GGGGAAAAGGTATGGTCATCGCAACCAAAACCTGGGTTCGGGAGTCGGTTACGCAAGGGGAAGGTATTAGCACCCCTCACGTCCGTCGTACTCGACGGGATCCACGCTTGCTTGGGTTGTCTACTGGATGCAAAACAATCTTATCTACGGCTGCTAAATCTAAACGGAAGGGAATTGACTCGATAGAGCGTCGCACTCTATGCCTACGTATTCTTAAGAGAGAAAGTCAGAGTCAACGTAGTTCGGGACTACGGGGAAAATTGGCTCGCCAAGACCTCGCGTCTTGTGCCTACGTACTTCCACTGCATGGAAGATCAGAGCTTCACGTAGTTCAGACTAACTACGGCTAAACAAAACATTCTCACACAGCAGTGAGAAAAACAACTGGTTTCACAGGGTCGGGAACCTATGGGCAAAACTATGGCTTGGTCTCAAATGCACTCGGGCAAGAGAGAAAAAGGGTTACGATTAATCGTCAGCGGGAAAGTCTCGATCGCACAGCCGCGAGAGAACAACAGGTTAGTCGTTAGTGTGCTCGCTAGGATATCGCATCCTATGCCTACATATCTTCGTCGGGTACGAAGAATCAGAGCAGCTGTAGTTCGGCTACTATCGGGACCACAGCTCAAATCTCGTTTTATTAATCTCTGAAAAATGATTACAATGCTTGCATATTGAAAATAAATCTCCTAGGAAACGCTATCCTATTCTATCCTAAAAAATCGAATGAAAAAAGAGCCCCCTAACAAGTGGGCTTCTAAACTATCCCTAAAATTGAGAAATAATTTCTATGAAAATATATCCTAAAAGAAAATAAACTCTAAAAATATTAAATCGACACTTTAATATTTTTTCCTTTTTCTTCTTTTCTTTTCAACATATTTTTCCCTTTTCTCGAAATATTTTTCTCTATTTTTTCACAATATTTTTCTCCATATTTTTTCAATATATTTTTTCTATATTTCTTTTTCTATTTTCTTTTTCACAATTTTTTCATAATATTCTTTTCTTTTCTTTTTTTCCAAAGGCTATTTTTTCATAATATTTTCTTCTACATCTTTTCTTTTTCTTTTCTCTCTTTTTTTCACAATACTATTTTCTTCATATATTGTTTTTTTTCCTAACAAACTTTAAACAAAGGCAAAAATGAAAAAAATACAAAAGAATAGGGAGGGGGATACACTGCTGTCACAGGGGGATGATACAAATAAAAATAAAAAAAACTACAGGCCCAGCCCAGTAGAGACTTCAGAAAAAATGATAGGGGGGGTGTGCTGTGGAAACGTGAGGTGTATGCCCAATTACCCTGGGCTTAGCCCAATCAGATACCAAACGGGGGGGAATATGGAGACACGGAGGCGTACGGACAACACCCCTGATGGGCCCAGGGCCCAATCCTCATCCTCTCCCTTCACTCTCTTCCCTTTCCTGAAACCCTAGCCCTCACTCTTCTCCTCCGCCGCCGTCCTCTACGCTGTTCACTCTCACTCTTCCTCATGATTCAACCTTCGTTCAATCTCTTCAACAACCTCAAAATTATTTCCCGATCCCTTCCATCTCCCTCCGATTCAACTTCACTCTACTCTATCCCTATCTCTCAGTCTCAATCTCAGCAACGTTGCTCATATGGAAACGGCGGTGGCACGTTTTGAAGGGATTCGCGAAGACTTCAGAAGAAGTTCTTAAAGATTCTGTGTTCTGGATGATATGATGAGCGAAGGTAGAGCTGGAGTTGTTCGTGTTGTTGCTTGATGAAGAAACGATGAAGAGCTTCCTGGAAGTCGCGATGAACATGAAGGTGTTCTTGTTGGAGCTTCTGGAAATTCTTGAGGACGGATGAACTGATGGATCTGACGAATCTGGATAGGAGTTGTTCTTGATGCGTGATGGAGCTCCGAATCTGGGAAACGATTATTGTTGATGAAGACTGGAGGCGTTCTTGAAGGTTGTTTGTGGATTCTGAGAGTTCTTGATGAAGCTCTGTGAAGATCTGGGGATCGTGTTGTTCTTCTGGAAAATCCTTGATGAGCTCTGGGAAACCTAGATGAACACATGATGATGATGATCGCATTTCTGGTGATTGTGATACTGATGATGGATCGGAGAAGATGAGAGGAAGGAGGTTTTCCGGTGAAGTTTGTTGGTTGAATCTTGGACGTTTCTGGGTTTTGTGAGGTGATGGCGAGATTCACGGCGGCCGGAGCACAAGTACAGCGGTTGGATGAGGAAGATGAATGTCTTACCGGAGAAGATGAAGATATGAATTCTGGGTTTTTTGGTGGTTTTCTGGGTGGAGGATGATGAAGGTCAGGGAGGAAGATGAAGGTCATCGGATTCTGGGGATGTAGGGGCTTCCGGCGACGGCGCGGTGGCCGCCGGCCATGCAGGCCGGCCGGTGACATTTTCCCGGTGAGAAGCTGTGGCGTGTACGCGTGGCCGTGTGGTGGAGGGGAGAGACGCATGTGGGACGCGTGTCCCCATGCGTGGCAGAGAGAGGGAATGCATGTGTGAGGTGGCGTGCGTGGGACCTGCAGCGTGGGGTCCTCCTCTGGCCAACACGTGGCGCTGGGGTTATATAGCACTGAGAAGCTGGAATCTTCTGGAACTTTCTGGCACTTGCTGGAAAAAGCTAGAAGCTGCTGGACATTGACTTGGACGAAAAAATACATTCTGGGCCTTTCATGATAACTGGGCCTGCAAAAAATGAATTAAAAAAACTCTAAAAACTGCATTAAAAGAATTAACTCTAATTAATCCCTAATCAAACATTAAATCTAATTAATCCTAAAAAACAATTAACTACTAACCTCTATTTAAATTCTATTTAATTTCTATAAAAGGAAATAAAAGAAAGATCTATTAATTCTATATCTAAAATATAAAAACATTTAATTTTCTATTAACAAAAACTTATTTATTTAATAAGAAAAAAACTATATTAAAAGATTAAAAAAACTATTAACTATTTAAAAACCTATTAATATTCTAAAAAATTCTATTAAATTCTATTAATATTCTAAAACAAAAACTATTCTATATTATCTAAAAATATTAAAATCTATTTAAAATCCTATTAAATCCTAAAAATGAATTTAAAATCTATTTAAACCCTAAAAAATCCTATAAAATCCAGAAAAATCACCATAATTCCCGAACGACACATAACACCGCGAGAGCGCACAAAAATAATCGGTAAAAATAAACGGGCACCGAAATATCCCAAAAATCGATTCTACCTATTAAAACTAATAAAAGACACCTGAAACACGAGACGGGAGCTGTGATCCCAATAAAATCAAAACAAATGAAAAATGCACTGTATGCAATATGCAGATGCGAATGCGGTAATGCGTCGAAACATCGAGTCAGATACGAGACCCGGTTGGTCAAATTTTGGGGTGCAACAATAATATTATGAGTTAACTAAAATATAAAATAATTTAGAGTAATATAAAAATATTATTATGAACCTACAAGGAATATAACACTATCTTTTCTCATTTTATTTTAATATATATTTTATCTATAACATAAATTACACTAATTTCATTTCTTATACGATTTTATATTTTAATGTTTAGTTAGTATGCAATCTTTTCATCTATTTGTCCAAGATAATTTATGTTTCTTTTTATTGATTGCTCATTTCTTCTTCGTTTTTTTTATATTTTAGTTTAGATTTATATTTTTAACATATGTTTTACAAATAATACTTTTTGGTGTAAACTTCTTTTTTTCCAAAAAAAACAAAATATTTATTTTAAATCCCATCTATATTTACCAATATTTTTTAACATAATTAGTGAAATTATGTTGCTTATAAATTGCATATGTGTTTGGCAGTTACATTAACAAAATGGAAAATAATACCCGTCAGATATCAAGTCAACAACAAAGGGCAAGAAGGGCCAAAAATGAAAGGAAGAGGAGACAAAATATGAACGTCGAGCAAAGAGAAAATTGCTTATCGATACAACGTGACAATTATAGGTGGAGAAAAGAGCAAGATAAACAAGCTCAAACATCTCGCACTATGAACAGTCAGATTAGAGTTCCATTTCAAAATTTTATAAATATGAGATTTCCAAGATCACACTTTCAAGGAACTCATGACATTAAGTCGACCCAAGTAGAATCACACATGTTAATGTTGTTGCACTTGGTTGATGATGATCAATATAGACATCATAGTCGTACATTGTATAAGATTGTTTATTTGTCATCTCTCATTTTATGTATTTAAACCCGCAGATTGTAATTGCACATCACCTAACCAACGAATCAACAATAGTCAATCTGCTACAGGTATACATAATATTGTTCTAGTATGCGAGCAATAATTTCAACACACACACACGCACACACACACACACACACACATATATATATATATATATGTGTGTGTGTGTGTGTGTGTGTGTGTATGTGTTAATTATCATTTTTGTATCAGGCGATATGGATGTTGATGAAGATTTGGAGGATGCAGTGATATCAAATGTTAACATGGAAGCCATAGATGATGGTGCATCATGTCGTCCTCAAGGTATGTTCATAAACATTTTTATGCCAAATAATGTAGCTTATACTCAAGTGACATAAAACTGAAAATTATGCAATGTTAAGTCTTCTAATTTAGGAATCTTGTGTAAATTATTTATTTATATTTTAGATTTTAGATAAAATTTTGTAATCAATATCAAACTCCTTCCTGTAGAATCAGGATGCGCTTTTCGAGCAAGACACAATATTGCTCGAAATTTCAAAAATAATTCGATGATGGCAAAGTCCCAGTTGCCTAATCCAATTACCTGTAGATATTGCAATGCAAAATTATTTCATCATGAATCACGTGATTGTCATACCCCAAGTTTGTCCTACGTACCCTGTATATAATTTGCATTTGTACATCCACCCACCAACCATTACTTAGAAAACCAAAAAATATATAATTTGTTGCTTCCATCATAAGATTGAGTTGTATTGGATCAGGTTTCATTTAAAGTTCATTAAGTCAGGAATGTTCCCAATTGTCAAAGTATGGGTCAAATTATCAGGTTGTGCTAAGTTCATAAGGTTTTTATGGTTTAAGGTCACCAAGATCAAAATCATTCCCTAACTAGGGTTCGATGTAGTAAAGTGCGTATCATAAATCATTGTTTCTCCAATTGTCAAGGCATGTCCATAATGAAAAGTTTGGCTCTGATTCAAGTTTAATTTAAGGCTTACTAATTAGGCCAGAATTCTAAATTACAAGATGGATTTATGACCAATTTTGCTCCTTAAGATCATTTCAAGTTCCATTCATTTCAAGCGAGGGTTCGAAAGGCATGTTTCAAGTTTGAGTAATGGGAGGTGCAAAATAAAAAAGAGCTCGAGGCCCATCGACCTTTATAACCATGTCAAAAAAATTTTTTTGCTTGTGAAGTCAAAAAGGGGTAAATGTTTGAAGTCCACTTACAAGGATACAAAGTTTGGATTGAGTTCAAAAATTACAAAATTTCTAGAGCCCATAATTTATTTTGACAAAATTCCGAGAAAGACATTACATTCTAGAGGGCCCCATAAACCAACTAATTGTACATTGGTTCATATTTCAAAATGGCAAGAAAATTGCAGTCCTCACAGCCGTAGCTTCAAGCTGGTCCTCGCCCAACTTTCTTTTTCATGTTACATCCTAGAGTTACATAATGTGAGGGTTTTAAAGAGAATCACTTTTTACTATACCAGCAGCAGCCTACAGCTACCATCATTTGTTTTAACCTGCAAAATGACTAGAAAAAAGACAAAATCAAAAGTAACCAAGTTTGTATGTTGAGATAAGTTCATGCCGGTAATACGTACCTGCTCCAAACCGTTTCACAAAGGCCTTTCCATCATGTTATAAACTTTCCTCTTAATTTGCAGCAGAATTGATATACCCACTTGCTAGATGAAAAAGGAACTTTATACTACAGACAAAACCAATACCTCCCTCATTTTCAAAATGCAAGAAAACGCACCCACAACTGTTACACAAATCCCACACCAGACAAGCACTCTGCACAACCTGCAGCCCTGTACCTGCAAGCAGAAGGAAAAAACAGCCAAATGCTAGTGATAAACCGTCAATAGCAGCAACTTGGCCCACAAATGCATAGTATAGAGTTCCTTCTGATAAAGCATAGTACAAAATTTTTTTTGATAATGTGCACAACCAAAATGAAATGCAACCATGACTCACCTCCTTTGCCCATAAAACGACAAACCAGAATAAAATACATATGGAATTTGTTCATGACCTTCATCCATACATCGAATCGTACATCCAGTACCAATGCATCACTTTCCTCATAACAAAACCTGCAGCGAAACATTAGCTGATAAGCCTCAATGCAACAACAAATGAATCATTTTCATCATGACCAAACCACAGCATAAAAAAAAGGCATAAAAGAAAGAAATGAGGTTCAGCAGAACCAACAATAACAAACAGCCCCAACACGCCTCACTGATTTTGAGCCATTACTCCACAAACCGTACGATGCAGAAGACAGAAAAACAGGGCATCTTCCTACACTGAACCAAAACCTGCAATATACATTGCTACCCTCCTCAAATACCACAAAAAACGACACCCCTTGAAAAAAGAAAAACCTTTTCTTTCTTCAACTTCAATCCTTCAAAACTTCACCTTCTATCTCCTAAACAACCACACATGAGCCCAACATTTTTCGATTTCAAGCCCCACCTTTTATCCTTCTTCAGAAAAACCTTCAACTCTCCTCGGAGAACCTCAAAAAACTTCACTCTCACAGAACACTCTTCAACACCTTCAATCCTCAACAAACTCTTCTTCTCTAACCTCTAACCCTCTTTTAATTTCCTTTAACCTAAACTACCTTTTAACCTTCACCTCTCAACCCTGAAGCTTCTTCTTCAACCCCAACCGAATCCATTTTTCTTCTAACCTTCATAAAATCCACATAATGAATCAGAAAATAATATGAAGAGGATGAGAAAGAGTTGAACTGAATCAAGATAACAACAATCCAAATCATACCCAAAGCGATTGGAACAGAATGAGGGAGCAAACTCAAACGTCAACATTGATTTGAGCGAGACGAGAAGGTATTTCGTTGATGTTTTTCACTTCTTTCCGCCGATTGACCCTGTTGAGAGATTCTGAGAATGACAAGGCTTGGCTTTTGGGGTTTTGAGAATATCTTATCAGGATGTGAATAGGGAGAACTTCTTTTGCGTTGTGAAGGAGATGTTTACGGACCTTTTTTCCCCCTTTTTTTTAGGGTGTTGGATATGGGCCGGAGGAGAGCCCATTGTGGGTTTCGGATATCCCTAATTCCACCCATGTTTGAACCGTATCTCAGGGTGATGGGTTTATCAGCCCATATGATCCCTAACCCATCTGATACCCCTCATCATTTTTATTCACCCCTTTCTTTTTCTCTCATTAATAAATTCTAGAACTTATAATATTATTAAGAGTTTTTTTTAATTATTTATTTCAACAAGTATTTTGGTGAAGGATATAGAATGATTATATTGATTTTAATGACTTAGGATTTATTTTGAATATCGTGTTTCTCTTCATTTTTCTTTAAACTTTCTTTTCACCTTTTCATTCCCATTTTTACCGTTTATGGGTCGATGACGATACCCCATAGTTGTTTTTCTGTCAAATTATTGATGAAAAATAACAAATCCGAGAGCAACTTTTCATTTTTCGATTTTTATCGATTTTTATTCATTTTTATACACTTTTATCACCTTTTGGTCCATGATGAATTTCAATAAATATTATCGGTCAAATTATTGATAGATGATATTTTATTCGAGACTATTTCATTTTCTATTTCATTTTCCTTTTCATTTCCATTTTTATTCACTTTTTCGGATCGATGATGTCTTTAGATTCGTAAGCGTCGCGTATCGAGGTTGATAACCTTCTCGATTTCAAATCTATGGAGAATAACCATTGGGGTAATTTTCCGTACTTTGGGATCGTGATAGGCTACCTTCGATTAACCAGCATTATGTTTGCGATTAAGACGAGATCCATTCTCTCGTGTCCCGATTCGATTCACTAACCATTAAATTTAATTTTCGTTAAATACTATTGTGAATATTATTGTCATATTATTATTCATATTATCATATCTCATTATTCATATTCATTCACCCATATTCGAAAACACATAATAAACTATCGAAATCCTAAAAGCCGAATTGGTGGACTGTTGTATCATTGGTCATTTGCAGGTATCCTAACTTTGAGTCGTGCTCGACTTTTCTCAAGGCGTAGTTTAGGACACAAATGCACACACACGGCTTTCTCTTGGGCTACCTTATAATGAGACCCCTTTATTTCGTGCAATCCCGTGTAACTTACATGTATCCCTTCCCCATTCCGATGTATGTTTCACGTTTCTTTGATTATTAGTTTATCTCCTGGGAGCACCCATAGGGACTAGAGCGGATCAAACTATTTTCAAACTAATTCTCGATTCATCGTCGAGCCATTTTCAAACCCTTATAAGTCGAGTGCTCATACGCATTCGCCATCAACCTATTACAACTCGACCCTTGATGCGTAAGTCAAGTCGGTCTCTTCTTTCAAACCCTTTCATTTCAAACACGTTTTGCACGCGATAATGAGTCAAACCCTTGATCCAACGTCAAGTGGATATTCGTAACAAACTATCAATCAATTAATAACTATTCAATTCTTTTCAAGGTGTAAAGAGTAGGTTCAAGTCTTTGATCTTGCTTTTAGTTGCTTATATGCGAGTTATCTTATTCGTGTGTGAGCAATTGACGCCTTTAAATAACATTAATAACCCGACAACATTCAACCATCTTCAACTACTCATCCTTTCAAACAACTTCTTTTGCGATGAAAAAGAGAGTGTTCCAAGTCTTCGGTTCGCTCTCCCGACTACTTGGATTCGAGAAGCCTTTCTCAAGCTTCAAGTAGTCGTCATCCGACCAATCTCATCCTTTTATACACCATTTCAAATTCAAACAACCTTCTTTTACGATGAAAAAGAGAGTGTTTTTCCCAAGTCTTTGGTTCGCTTTCCCGATTACTTGAGGTCCGTGAAGTCTTTCTTAGGCTTCAAGTGATCGTCATCATTTCAACCTTATCCTTTCAAACACATCATTCCTTCATGATGAAAAAGAGAGTGTTCCGAGTCTTTGGTTCGCTCTCCCGATTACTTGGGTCCAAGAAGTCTTTCTTAAATTTCGAGTAATCATCATCCGTACCCACTCCAAACCCATTCAATCCCGTTTCTTTTCGTGGTTGTTACCACGAACTACGACTGCTCTGATTCTTCATTCACTCTTGAATGTAAGATACGTAGGCACAAGATTGCGATGATCTTGGCGAGCACACTTCTATCTTCCTCCACGATTCCCTCCATCTTCCATTTCCCCCATCCTTTCCCGTAGTCGAACTACGACGCTCTGATTTCTCATTCTCGTTCGAATGAGCATACGTAGGCACAAGGGCCCCAATCCTTGGCGAGCACCCTATCCTCTAACCATCCCCTTTCCCCTAGTGTCTTTAGCCTTTATAGTACCGTTTTAGCATTTAGTAGTGAGAAGAGAAGAATTAAGCTTAGCTAACATCCATCACAACTCGAATTAAGAGGTTCCCGTTGAGTACAACGGACGTGAGGGGTGCTAATACCTTCCCCTCACGTAACCGACTCCCGAACCTAGGAATATGATTGCAACGACCGTGTTCCTTCCGCGTTTCAGAGGTTTTCTCGATATTTTCCTCTCCCGTTCATTCGGGAAAAATAAAGTTCGGTGGCGACTCTGTCGAACCGCACTTCCGTGCCTTTTGCGCGAGGGTCGTATTTTCGAATGAATTTTCGAGGTGCGACAGTGATATGTGTTGTACTGGTGGAAAGGTATCATTTTCACGAGTCAATGGTCCTATAGAATTGCAACAATTATTTTTGGATGGTTTAGTAGAAGGAAGGCATTTTAGGCAACATATTTGAAGTTACAACCATGTGCTCTCATTCACTTCAATCGGTGTTCATGTTGATGAGAATATTCTTACATCTGGTCGTGATATATATATATATATATTTCATGCTCAAGGTGCTTTTTACTATAACATAGGAGGTTTCTATCCAAATGAGGGTGTCAGACCGTGTTTCTTACAGCTATAAATCTACGACACAGATAATGAGCCACATAATAGAATGTAGGAAAATCCACAACTCCTCCAAAATGTAGTTAAAAAATTACAAAAAATGATCCATCAGTTTAATCCTTTTGTAATTAGGTTCAGACAATAGTCACAACTTCCAAATACCAGTGAATGTAGCTTCATATTTAAAGAGCGTCCATGTAATCACCATCAATATAATCTTCCAACTGCAGAACAAGTTGCAACAATTATTGTTGGAGGAGATTCAGATTCTATGGAATATGGAAGGGATATAAATGTCATTCGTCATGATGGAAATCTAAAGAAAGTTCAAGACACAAAGGGATATTATGATCCATTGCAGTATCCTATATTGCTTCCATTTGGGACACATGGTTGGTACGTTAACACAACAAATTATAATGGACGAAGATTGTCATGTCGAGCATATTACAGTTACATGCTTCAGGTAAATTTAGATTAATTTTAGTAAATAGTATACTTAGATAAGCGTAGTTTAAAACACATCACTTTTAACGCCGACATGTTTTTCAATCAATTATAGATTCACCCAAATGATCAATCAATGTTGTTAAATGCGGGTCGACTATTGCAACAATATGTTGTAGACAATTATGTCAAAATTGAATCAGGGAGGTTAAGGTGGAATAGAGAGCACCAACGTAATATACGTGCTAAGGTGTACCAAGGTTTATAGGATGCTTTTAATGTTGGTGAAACTAATTCAGGTACTAAATAATGTAGCATAAACATATATTTTAAGATTACTAATTAGTTGTACTTATAATGATAATCTTTCATGTATTCTGAAACTAATACATATCATGAATCACCATAGAAAACATTAGAAAGAGAAAAATATTGCCATCATCATTTATTGGAGGTCTTTGAGACATGACACAACGCTATGAAGATGGCATGGCTATTGTTCTTCATGACGGTAAACCATATGTTTTTCTGACAATGACATGCAATCCTTCTTGGAGTGAGATAACATCAGAACTTTTTCCTTTTCAAACACCACAAGATCGTCTAGATTTGCTAACAAGAATATTTCGTTCGAAATTCGAGCAATTAAAGGATGGTGTTATTAATAGAGTAGTCTTATGAAAGGTTAAAAGCTACATGTATGTCAAAGAATTTCAAAAACAAGGATTGTCGCATGTGCATATGTTGTTGATCTTAGAAAGTAACGACAAATTGTGTGGCCCAAAAGAGTATGATAGTGTGGTAAGAGCAGAAATATCTAAGTTAGAATGTGAACCACGGTTGCAAGAAGTGGTTCTAAAACATATAATCCACGGACCATGCGGCGTTATCAACCGGAAGTCCCCATGTATGAAAGACGGACATTGTAAAAAAAGATATCCAAAACAATTCTTGGATGAAACACGTCAAGGCACTGACTCATATCCTGAGTATAGGAGAAGGTTTGATAAACCTATATCGTTAGGTAGAGGTAGGTATGTCGACAATAGATGGGTGGTTCCTTATAACCCTTGGTTACTGTTAAAGTATGACTGCCACAACAATGTAGAGATTTGCAATAGCATTAAAAGTATCAAGTATATATACAAATATGTGTATAAGGGCCCTGATCGTGTGGCTATGGAGGTTCATAAAGGATCATACATGGATGAAGTTCAACAATATGTTGATGCAAGATGGATTTGTGCTCCCGAGGCATTATGGAAAATATTTTGCTTCACTCTTTACCGATTATATCCTTTTGTTGAAAGATTACAGATCCACTTGCCGAACCGCCATCAAGTGCGCTTTTATGATCATCAGCGAATTATGGATTTGTTAAATAATGAACGCAATTCCAAAACAAAGCTCACACAATTATTTGCTTTAAATCTAAAAGATCCAGAAGTAAGAAATTATTTGTATAGAGAGATTCCAGAGCATTATTGTTGGAATAATAGGGAGAAGGAATGGCGTCGCAGGAGGTCACTAAGAAAAGTTATCGGGAGAATCTATACGGTATCACCTTTGGAGGGAGAGAAGTTTAACTTGCGAGTACTGTTATCTCATGTCAGAGGTCTAACCAGTTGGGAATATCTTCTTACAAATAATTTCACTTCTTTCAGTACATTCAAAAAATCAGTCGAGAATAGAAGATTTCTAGAGACTGATCATAGTATTCATGATTGTTTGGTTGAAGCAGCGAGTCTCCGAATGCCATGTGCTTTAAGGAGGTTATTCGTTATGATTCTCATATATTTGTGAACCTACTGATGTTAGAAGCCTTTGGAATGAGTTTTTTTTACACATATGATAGAGGGTTATCAAATAACAAACAATGTTATGGAATCGGTCTTGACTAATATGTTGTTGAAGGACTTGAATGAACTCTTAAACCTGCACGGTAAAAAGATTGAAGATTATGATCTCCCATCTTTACCCCTTGATACAGTACAAGGATATTCAATTCCAAGTGTCATACATGAGGAGTTAGCGATCAATATCCCTAATGAAGATATTAAATATGTTGCTAAGTTAAATAATGACCAAGTGATTGCGTTCAAAACCATTATAAATGTAATTCATCAAAAACACAGTGGGGTATTTTTTGTTGATGGTCCAGGAGGAAAAGGTAAAACATTCCTTTATAGAGCATTAATGGTAAGTTTAAGAAGTAGAGGAGAAATTGTTTTGGCAACTGCATCATCTGGTATAGCTGCAACATTGTTACTCGGTGGTAGAACTGCACACTCTCGATTTAAGATACCTATCGACATACAACCGAGTTCCATTTGTGGTATTCAAAAGCAAAACGATCTTGCAAATCTCATTAGGGTTTCTGCTGCAACAATTTGGGATGAAGCTCCAATGATAAACAAAAATTGTTTGGAAGCCTTAGATCGATCATTATAAGACATTTGTAGCAACAATGCTCCATTTGGAGGAAAAGTTATGATCATGGGGGGAGACTTTCGTCAAGTTCTTCCTGTTGTAAGAAAAGGTACTAAGGTACAAATGATTTATGTGTGTATTATTCAGTCTCATTTATTGGCTCATGCCAAAATTTTACGATTGCGTTAAAATATGCAATCATTGCTTGATCAAGAGTTTGCAGAATTTATTATGCGCATTGGTGATGGTGTTGAACCTACCAAACCAAATGACATGGTGAGGTTACCTTCACAGATTGAAGTCCCATGGGAAGGTGACCATTCCATACAAGTACTTATACAACATATTTTTCCTGATTTAGAATTGCATGGTTGAGATGCCCTTTATATGGTACAAAGAGCTGTTTTGACCCCAACAAGCGATGATGTCCAAAAATTGAATGATATGATTGTTGACCAGTTTCCAGGAGAAGAACATAATTTGTTACCATTTAACGAGGTTGAAGGGGATAATAATAATTTATACCAGCAAGAATTCTTAAACTCAATTACACAAGGTAGTTTGCCACCACATATTCTAAAGATGAAAAAGGGTGCACCATTGATGTTGTTGCAAAATCAAGATCCTAGATATGGACTGTGTAATGGAACGCAGTTATTATGTCATGAGTTATATATGAATATGTTGGATGTGGAAATCTTGACAAGAAACAACGCATGAAGATGAGCTTTCTTGCCCGGAATTAAAATAAAAACATCGGTCAGTGATGGGTTTCCTTTTATCCTTAGTAGAAATCAGTTTCCTGTGCGACTAAGTTTTGCAATTACAATAAATAAGTCACAAGGACAAACCATTCTAAATGTTGGAATATATCTTCCACGATATGTTTTCAGCCATGGATATTTATATGTGGCTTTATCCAAAGGTGTTTCACAGACTACAACAAAAGTTTTATCCAAGGAAGGAAAATTGGAAGGAGAAGATGATGACTACACAAAAAATGTAGTCTTTAAACAAATTCTTTTATCGCACCCACAGGTATCATTACGTACATTAAAAAAATAATCTTACATATTAGTTCCCATTTTAATTACACGAAATACCAATATTATATTGAATTCTTTATATGATAACTAAGTATAAAATTTTGTGGCTTTGATATACAGCCAAACTAGAACACAATGAAGTCTTCCAATTATGTAAGGAGCTGAGACGAAAGAATGTTGAAACTTGTTTCGACATAAAAGTAAGCTATACTTAATAATTTATTTATGCTTTTAATTATAATCAATCAATTGGATCATACTTATTCTCACTATTCTTATACGAAATAAATTTTAGATGGGGGATTTTAAAGATAAAATGGAACACATGGAAGAATGGACAAACAATTTCATCTATCGGCAAGCTAGACAATAAGGTGTTATTACCTTTCTCGCAACATGTATAAAAAAACCTGTTTGTTGCATTTTCACCACTCTTTCACTAACACTTTTATCATCCTTATTAAAATAGGTCAAGTGTCTAAAATTTTACTTTGTCGGTTGGGGCTCCACAGTGATAACAGATAAAACACAACTTTGGAAAATGGTAAAAAAATAAATAATATCTCAAAGGATGGACTGGTTTTTATTTTATTCATTTAATAATATTTATCCATAGAATATTTTTGAATGCATGAGTTTTACTTTTATTATTGGTTTATTTAAATAAAACCATGTATATTCACTAAACCCATTGTTTTTCTTTTTTACCAGAAATCCACGTAATTCAAAAATAAGTCAGGGTTGTTGTCCTACCAAATCTGAACTAAAATAAAAGTATCTCCATTCTTCAGGTATACATTTATTTATAACTCAGTACACTAGATTATAATCAAACAAGTCACATGTTTTGAATGTATTTCCTTGTTGATATGACATTTCATGATGTATTTGTAGTTTTTTAAAGCTTAAGAGCGCATCGATAAAGCGATGTATGAAGAATTGATTTGAATCTTTACAAGGTAGAAAAATAATATATTAGAGTAATTATTATTACTTTCACTATATTTTTCTCTAAAGCAATTCTAATGTGAGAGTCTTACATTTTTTCTTTACTACGGAAAACAATTGTTGGGAGAGAGAAAATTCTCAAGATAAAGATTTTATGTTCGGGTTTCCTCTTAAAGAACGTTATTGATTACACAGTATAAATAGTACTTTATATTCTTTGGTTATTTAATATAATTTAGAATAACTTTGTTTATCATTTTCAAAATGTAATAATATTATTAAAATGTTTAGACAACATATTTTTTTTATGTAAATTTTATTTAAATCGGTATGTTTAAAATAATAGTAGCATTAATATATAGTTAATTCACTAAAGTATTTTTAGTATATATACATTTATCATCATGATTTTAAGACTGTTTGAGGATATCTAAAAAAATTATTTTAATTAATCTTAAGTATGATAAAAATTTCATACAAAATGTACACACGTTTATTTTCCTATGTTGTGCGCATTAAAAAAAGCGAACAGACGGGTCCAGGAGTGCCCTTCTGAACGCTAGTGTTGTTATACATTTTTTATCTATAAATATGAGATAAGAAAGGTTTGAAAACTGAAGTAGCATATCATCATTCATATCACTTTTTAAGATAGGAAAATTCCAAAGTCAAGAGGAAGTAGAAGAGCTAGACAAGAAGCTCATTATATTTTTTTTAAAGAAAATGGTTTTGCGACATGGCCAATTTTAAAGCTCAAAATATATAATCAGAAAATGTAGCAGAGCAACAAAAAAAAGATTTTTTTTATCATGATACCGTTAGCTGGGATTTTCGAAAAAGGTAAAAATATCAACAAAGGACAAGACCTGAAGGTACACTGATGACGTTGATGTAGTAGGAGTTCTGGGGTCGAAGAATATTTGGGACTTAGTATTTTTTGGAATGTTGCAAGAACATTTCGACCGCATTGATTTTCCATAGCATTGAATGCGTCGAAGAAGTAGTTATTTGAGCATACAAATGTTATGTTTAAATATCAGTAACTACTTGTGGGTTTCTGTCTGAAGGACGCATGGAGAGAGACCGAGACAAGCTGCATGCAACGCTTCACGTGGCAAACGCTAAAGATGGGAATGTTAGAAGCGGTTATTCTTGTACTAGTATAAATAGAAGTTCATTAATAGAATTCAATGTGTTTATTTTACTACAAAATCTCTCTAAAAACTCGAAGTACCAGCGTCTAGAGAAAAGAGTCACGACTGAGAGAATGTATGAACAATGAAACACCATCCTTTATTTTAAATGCAAAGTCTTTAAAATTCCTTTCATTTTGCTTTAATTCATCAGTTTATTTCCAAATTCTTTCAAATATATTGTTGTATATTTTTAAGTCTTCTTATGTTTCTTTACATTTTCAACATTGTCGAAGTCTACAATTTTCATGTTCTTTTAGTCATTTTTTCGACCAAGTCGAAACCACACTCTATCACTAGAAAACTAAATTAAGATATTTTGGTACTATGTTCTAGGATTCACTAGTCAATCATGCAAATAACCTTTAATTAAGAGATTAACGTCTATTTACCTATTTTTCTTATTGTCATACCCTAAATTTGTCCTACCCTTTTTGAAAATATTTTCCACTTTTTGTTTCATACCCTTAGACACGTGTCCACCCGAAATTGGGCGTTTTCCAAATTTTATCCATTTCTGTCCAATAAAAGCGTGACACGTGGCCTAAGTTTTTGTTTGTGAATTTTATTTCAATTTCTTAACTTTTCTTTCCCTTTTAAAATATTGTTAATAATAATAAATATTTTATGTACATACTTGTTTTGTTTGATAATTATGATAATAACAATAAATACTTGTTTTTATTATTTATTTTGTAGGATTTAGTTTTTTTATATATTGTAAATATTTTTATATAAGTATCATTTTCTTTATTTTATACTTATTTAACTTTTGTAGTTATTATTTTTTTTATTATAAAGTAGTTAAAAAATTGTAAAAAGGAAAACAAGAAGAGATTGGGTGGCCCGTATTGGTGAGGCCCGTTAGGTTTGGGGTGTGGGCGTATAAAGAAGGAAGGAAAATTCAAAGGGAAGGGGAACTGTTCATCATCTGTTCTAATTAAACCCTAGAAACGCAGAAAACCCTAAAAATTTTCTGAAACGGTGGAACATCTTCTTCCCTCAGCAAAACGGCGCCGCTAGAAACCTTAACCCTAACTACCCTTTCAATCTCCTCCCTCAATCCAGTCTTTATCACTCCCTTGCCGACTTACCGTTTCAATTTTTGGTCGTACCACTTTTTCAAGACAGTTTCAGAATCACCGGCAACGCCAACGCCCCTTTTCGCGACCACCTTCCTTTTGGAGCCTTCAAACTTACCTCCAATGTTTGACCTTTGTTGTGTACGAGTCAGCACGCTCCAATGAAGGATTCCGACAACATCAATGACGCCGTGCCATCGCAAGGAGTCGGAGCTAACAACATTTGAGCTCTGCACTGGAGAGTCGAATAGCAGCAACTTAAGCAGAGACCAGACGATTCAATGATACGCGCATCTGGTAGACTCTTTGGAGAGCCGCAAGCACAACGAGCAAGTCATGAGCTGATGCGCGACTGAATCCAATGTTGGTTGGTTTTTTTAATTATTTTTATTACAACTATGCTTCCATTTGATCTTTAACTTGTTGATTATTGTTATTAGGGTTTGAAACTATACGGTTTGTGTAACATTGGAAGTTTGCTTCCTGTTAAGTTTTTTAAGAGCTGAGTTGAGCTGCTTATAACTTGTTTCGTGTCCTAACTGATGTATTGCCGTATTGTGATCCGGTTCGAACGAGTTTTTTTTTATTATTCTGACACTATTATTAATCAGGTAGTGTATGTTCATATACCTGCTTGCATCTGGATGATGGTTTAGAGTAATAAAATCTGTGGATGTTGTTAGGATTTCAGAGCGTCGCAGTCGTACATTATCAGGTATCTCGTTTTGGCAGGGGTACGTAGTCTATGTTTGGATTGAACTGATACAACTTGTTAGAACTTTTCTGCTATGTGTATGTTTGGTTTCCTACTGCAGAAAATAAAAGTGATATTGTTATATCTGATTCGGATTAATGTCATGAAAGGGCTTTTTGATTTAAGTATATGTAGAATAATAGTGATTGCGTTCATTGTTACATCATGAACGGGTTATACGTGAATATTGTGCGGATTGTTTCTGTTTGTTGTGTTTGAACATGCTACTGCTTATTGGTTGTTATTGGTTGATATGTTGCGCCGTTATTAGTTGGTCCCAGGTTTATCATTAAAGGTGCTGTTCTGTTGTTGGTACATTGACTCGATGTCGGTTTGCTTTAATTTGCACATGGAATTGATTTGGGACCTGCTGCATATGTTGTTCGTATCTGTTGCGGATACTGCGGTCATAGTTTCCGTTGGTGTTAATTTTTCTGGTTTATAGATGCCATAAGACAGTGTTTTGCCAATGCTTATGATTGGTCTGCAAGTCAGTTGTGCTGTGTTTATGCTGAACTGGAATGCTTATTGTGTGCTGTTGTTGCGGATGTGGACGAAGATGTCGGTCTTTTAGTCTGTTACCTTTTTATTTTTATAATCTGAATTCATTAAATGAGTTTGTTGTAGTTTTTTTCATGAGAACACAGTTTATTGTTGTTTGTTTTTTTTTTTTATATATATTTCTACTAAGTCCAATTTCGTTCCTGCCCATTGGTGTTGCTACCGTTTTGCCACCGTTTATGCTTCGACGTTAATTAGTGTGAGTTGATTAAGGAAAAACTCAGCATTTTGTTTTTATTTAGTTTGTTTCAGTACAAATATCCTTTTTAATCTTAATCTTTATTTAGTTAATTGACAACTCATTTTAACTTAATTGATAAACCCCTCCCAAATTGGGAGACTCTATTCAACATACTAATCAGTTAAGGATAATAATATTTTTTTCTATACGCAGCATATGGTACATGATTCATTTTCAAAAGTACTTTCAAAATATATTTAATTATTCTTTTAAAACTATTAACTCAATTTATGGTTATTCAAATTATTTTTAAAGTCAATTTCGAAATTTAAACTCTTGAAGTCTAGCACTTCTCGAGTTTTCAAATAGATGTTATTAAGGTGTACACCTTAAATAACATATTTAGACTTTTCTTTTTAAAATTCGCCTTTTAATTATTTAGATAAAGAATGTCGTTAATCCACATGATGGTTTCATTGTGTATTTTAAAAAAATATTTTGTAAATCAAGGGTGAAAATTAAACTCTTGAAGTCTAGCACTTCTCGAGTTTCCGAATGAACATTATTAAGGTGTACACCTTAAATAATGTATTGTTCATTTTGTTTTATATATTAGGCGATTTAACTTTTATATTTTGTATATGCTTTAGCAAATAACATGTTTTAAACAATTTAATAAATTATACTTTAGTTTTTTTTTTTTAAAAATTTACTTTTAATTTTGATTAATTTATTTTTTTGCTAAATTCAAATCAATTTATTTTAACTTACAGTGTATTTATTTCTAAAAAAATGTTTTATTTTCTTAAATCCTGTTTCAATATATATTTTTCAATACTAAGTTATTTCTCAATCAAGTCATAAAGATTAAATTCTTGAAGTCTAGCACTTCTTGAATTTTTAGACAAACATTATGGAGGTGTACACCTCAAATAATACGTCGTTCGATTCTTTCATTTTAGTACGCTATTTAGAACGAATACCATAAGAATCCAGCAATTCTGTGTGATATTCCCGTTGTTCATTCAAACATTTTCGTCAGGATCTAGTATCTTGATAATGCCCCGATTATTTGGTTGTGGGACCGACGTCTCATTTATTAATAATCGATATTTTCAAATCCAATCTCGCGTTTTCACTTCTCACACGTTCACAAATTATTTCCATACCCCATTTCGCTTCAAATCCTTTTTAAAATATTTTTCTCGATCAAACTTCGAAAGAAGAAGATTCTTGGAATCTAGCATTCCTTGAATCTTCGAGTGAATAACTCTCGAGGCACGCTTTTGAGTTGTTATTCACTCAACCTTTCGACTCTCTTTCAAAATTAAATCATTTTCAAACATTCTCCTAAGTCGAATGCTCGTACGCATTCGCAACCCACACACATTCACAACTTCCCGTGGTTTTGATATTAGGAGCACCCTCAGGGACTAATATCGTTTCTCACAACCTTAATCCTTGACACGTCGTCAAGTCGGATCCATCTTCAAACAAATCTTCGACACGTCGTCGAACTACTTCAAAATAACTTCCTTTTGGCCTCGCATGCCATCTTTGCGATTCGATCCTTTTACAAACACTTTTTAAAACTTATGAAAGAGAGATATTCCTAGAATCTAGCATTCTTTGAATATTTGAATGAGTAACTCTCGAGGCGCGCCCTTAAGTTGTTATTAATTCATTCTTTCGATTTCAAAACATCCAACTCTTTATCTCCACCCTATTCAGTCAATTCCGAAAGAACTGAGTTCTTGGAATCTCGCATTCTTTGAATTCTTGAGTGACAAGCTCTCGAGGCACGCTCTTGGGTTGCTTGTCAGTCACCCTTTCGTCTCAAACTCAAACTTTCAACTCATTCAACCTCATCTTTTCGTGGTTGTTACCACGAACTACGGACGCTCTGATTCTTTATTCATTCTTGAATATAAGATACGTAGGCACAAGATTGCGATGATCTTGGTGAGCACACTTCTACCCATCTTCCGTTTCCCCCATCCTTTCCCGTAGTCGAACTACGACTCTCTGATTTCTCATTCTCGTCTGAATGAGCATACGTAGGCACAAGGGCCCCAATCCTTGGCGAGCACCCTATCCTCCATCCACCCATCTCTCCTTTGCGTCTTTAACCTTTTATCCTACCAATTCTACCTTTAATAACGAGAAGAAAACAAGCAAACCTAAACAACACTCCCCACAATTACCTTAAGAGGTTCCCGTCGAGTACGACGGACGTGAGGGGTGCTAATACCTTCCCCTCACGTAACCGACTCCCGAACCCGGAACTTGGTTGCGACAGCCCTGTTCCTATCCCTTTCGTTTTTAGGAGGTTTTCTCGATATTTTCCTCTCCCGTTTATTCGGGAAAAATAAAGTTCGGTGGCGACTCTGTCGAACCGCATTTCCGCGCCTTTCGCGCGAGGGTCGTATTTTCGAATGTGAATTTTTTGAGGTGCGACAGGTGGCGACTTTGCTGGGGAATATTTTGCTCCATGCAAAGAGAGAGTCGAGCCTATCTTTTGGTTTGTGAGGAGTGTTTGTTTTTTATTTGTTTTCTTTTTTTATTTGTTCTCTTGTGGATTTTATTTGTGCTTTGTCGCCTGTTGGTTCTTGGGATGACATCATGAGTAAAGCTCTACACCCGAGCTTTGGTAAAAGCAGAGAGAACACTTAGTTTAGAATTGGTAGTCGAGTAGTGTTAGTCACCAAGGATTCACTCCTTGTATGCCTAGCATGAAAGCTCTTCCAGAGGAGACCTATTCGTAGATCTCGTCGTAACGCAGCTAGCCTGTTGCACAACTTGATTAATGAAGGGTCCGTGATTCTGGGAACCTTTGTTAGCACCAGTTCCGATATTGGTGGTCGTGTAGTGTTAGTCTCCAAGGACTCGCTCCTTGTGCGCCTAGCATGAGGACCCCGCTCAGGAGAGACCTTATCGTCATTATCGTCATAATACAGCCAGCCTGTTGCGTGACGCTAATATGACTAGTGTCCGTGATCCTGGGAACCAAACATAGAAACCACCCCGTGAGTGGGTTTATGGGTAGAGTGTCTAGATCTTCCCATATAGGGTTTACCTGTCAATGTTCTTTGAGCAGGAATTACGGTTACTTATCTGTTACAGTTACCAGCTTCAGGAGTCGTGTGATTGTGATCCTGTGATCCTGGATCTTGTATCTTGCATTGCATCTTGCATATCATTTGCATTGCATTTCATATGTTGTGCATTTTGCATTTCCAGTCCTTCAACGGAGTCTTATGTCTCCGTTCCTTCTTCTCCAGTAAATCAAGCTGATTCCTCGACACCAGTACGCAACTAGAGCCAATACCAGACGAATGATGAAGCAGATTCAGCAGGAGCAAGTCGCCTTCAGGGAAGAGTTGGATTCCATGAAAGGAAAGATTGACCAGATCCTCGAAGCCATCCTCACAGCCAGGAGAGAAGAAGAACAGCGTGAAGCAGCCGCTGTTGTCAATGGGCAAGGGTCTACTGCCATTCCTTTGGTCCCAATTCCAAATTCTCAGGGGATGCCGTTGAACTTCAACAACGCAGCCGAAGGAAACACATCTCAGCCAATCCCAGCGCCTGGAGTTACCGTTGGAGTTATCCCGCACACCCAGCCCGCTGCTGTGCAAATCCCGGTTCCTCATGTCGAGGATACTCTGATGGATCAGTATGACGATGTTCAGAACTATCATGCTGCTATCCCCATTGCCAGTCCTGTCGCTGCTCAGGATTCTGAAGCCATGAAGATGTGCCGAGATCTAGCCGAGAAACTCCGCGCCATGGAGGGGCACAATTCAAATTCTTTCAGTGCTTTGGAATTATGTTTGGTGCCTGATGTTGTCATTCCTCCCAAGTTCAAGGTGCCCGAATTTTCGAAGTACAAAGGTCTTAGTTGCCCAAACATTCATCTGAAGATGTACTGTCGCAAGATGGCTGCCTATGCCAGAGATGAAAAGCTCATGATCCATTGCTTCCAGGACAGCTTGTCTGGGGCATCACTCGAATGGTATATGCAGCTGGAGCGCAATAGTGTGCGCACTTGGGCCGAGCTAGCTGATGCATTTGTCAAGCAGTACAAATACAACACCGATCTTGCTCCAAATCGTACTCAGCTTCAGAGTATGACTCAGAAGGACAACGAATCCTTCAAGGAGTACGCGCAACGATGGAGAGAGCTAGCCGCAAGGGTGCATCCACCTCTTGTTGACCGCGAGCTGATTGACATCTTCATGGGCACCTTGCAGGGCCAGTATTACGAAAAGCTGATCGGTAGTGTCTCCGCTGGATTCTCTGACTTGGTGATCGTCGGTGAGAGAATTGAAGAAGGGCTGAAGAGTGGGAAAATCCCAGGAGGTTCTAACAGCCAGGCTAATGCTAAGAGGCCTTTTAATGGATACAAGAAGAAGGAGGGCGAAACAAATGCCATCTTTGTGCATAAAGGGCAAGCTTCTCAACAAGCTTCTGCTCCTATGCCTTATCAAGTCCCCTACTATCAATATCCATATGTTGCTGCTGCGCAATATGCTCCAATGCCCTATCAGCCAGCTGTTCAGGCAGCGCAAGCTCAGATGCCACGGCAACAGGCTCCTCAGCAACAAGCCTACAACCAACAAGGATATCAGTATCCTCCTCAGCAACAGCAGATGCAAGCTACTCAGCAACGACAAGGTGCTCGCCCACAGCGTCCGCAGAGAACATGGAGACCAGACAGAGTCTTTGATCGTCTACCAATGTCATATGCCAAAATCTTTGCTCAGTTGATGGAGAAGAAAGCTGTTGTTCCGAGAGACTTAGCTCCCCCAACCATCCTTCCTGCCGATTATGATGCAAATGCTCATTGTGAGTTTCATAAGGGCGCTCCAGGTCACACCATTGAGGACTGCAGGGCTTTCAAGCACATAATTCAAGACATGATCGACAGGGATGCTATCAACTTCAATGGGAAGTCTCCAAACATCATCAACAATCCGATGCCACCAGTCAACTAGCGCCAACGGCAGATTGATTCCAGTCAAGTTCATTCTCTGAAGAAGGCAGCCATGTTGCCATTTCATTATTCGCAGTTTCTTATGTTTTGTCTTTGCTTATTTAAGTATTGTATGCTTTGAACAATTGCCATTCGTATTTGGTTGTCATTAATGTATCGTTTATGCATGTTTTGAGTTGGTTATGTCGTATTCACTCATTTTCACTTATCACCGACACATTTATTCACTCCACTCTATTCACTGTTGTTTAGCTTGATTTGAGGGAGGATGATGAAAACGAGATACCCATAATTGCAAATCGTATGCTTTCAGACCGAATCTCGTCAATGATGTACAGGCATTGCTTCAATTCCCCATACACCGGAGATATAAGGAGTTAATCCCTAGTAAACCACTTCGAACCTAGAAGTAGCAGTTTCCTTCGGATATTCAAACCTTTACACTCAACCTGGGGCAGGGTAGTGTTCAGCTAATTCAACTCCGCACTCAAATCAACAAAGCAAAATCCAGAAGACGGTTGTTCATCAAAGACTCGTGCTATGGCAGTCACAATCTTCCAACAAAATCAAAAAAATCAAGAGCCTGCTAAGTCAGACACCTTAGAGGGGACTTAGGCAAAATCAAGGCAATCCCGATGGATCTGACAAACGAAGTCAATCCATGCAAAAGTTAGGGATCAAAAACAAAACAAAAGAGGACCCCGAAACCCTCAACAAAAACAAAATAAAACTCAGTGGCCACCCAAATCAAGGGGCACTGACATCCATCAAAAAACCAAAATAAGGTGACTGCCACGTCGAGCAAATCTTGAACCTTCAAAGCTTACACCGTCAAGTCAAGTGTAGGATTAACTGAGCGTAGGACTGGAGATCATTACGAAGAAGGGGTGGGTACAAATCACACTTTGAGCCTAATAACCTTCGTTTCATAACCATGAACCAGACCACGTTACAACCCTCGAAAGAACTAATTGAGACGAGGTTTATTCTGAAAGCATACTATTGCAAGGTTGCGTAACCTGACTCCTCACATGATTTCTAATCATCAGTATTGATGTCACTTCTCTTGATATATTTTTCGCACCAATCAATTAGCACAACGTTTGGGCTAGCAGTCCACTCATCTCACTATCACGACACTTCAAATAAAGACACTTTTTCAAAACTTACCTTGAACTTTGCATTAATGTTACCATTTATGAATGTATAATTTTAATCGCAAATCAGTGCTAGGTATTCAAGGACACTCCAACAAGGAGCAATCGAGGAGAGCTTGACTTTCAGTGGCGTACACGAGGCAAGATAATTTCAAAGCCCACAGGCTGGGGCAAATCACTCAACAGCTCGAGCGGAGACAGGCCACTACCACGTTCAGACTGGGGCAAGACCAGGTCGTCCTGACCGTCAAGCAGAGTTGCAACCTTCTCTGAAGAAAATTCACAACAAGTCACCAAGTATCCAGACTTGGGGCATCCAGAGCATCATCTTCTGCCTCAATCATGACGTCTTCAACGAATAGCGTGTCGAGGAAATCAATCCCTCCCACCACCCGAAGTCCAATCCGCATTGGCAACTACCCAAAGTCCACCACGCTGGCATTTCCACCTGCATTTCCAATCACCTGTCTGCAATCATGCGCATCATACGCATTGCATTCGATATCATAAGTGTCCTGCGTCATACTCCAATCATACCATACTTCCCCAACCCTTGCATCTCCGCTCGTTAGCATTTGCATTTGCACGTCCACTCATATGGAATATCATCCAGCATTCATATATGCAAGTCAAGGTCCAGGATCAATCCCGAAGATTTCCAAGACCATCGGTAGCCCATTCAGGGGCATCTTCCACATGATGGTGGGTTTATCCCATGATTTTCAAGAGCTTCAAAGCAGTCATCAGCCCAGGCAGGGGCAATCTTCTGCAATTATAGGTTTCTCCCACAAAGTTTGAAGTTATTCAAAGCGAGATTCAGCCCAGTCAGGGGCAGTCTTTTCAAGACCGTGGGTCTTTCCCATAACGTATTTCAACCTCGTGGTTGATCAGATCTTCAAGTTAATATACAGCCCAGTCAGGGGCATACCATTCAAGACCATGGGAGTCTCCCGTGACGAATTTCAACCTTGCGGCTGATCAGATATGCAAATCAACATTCAGCCTAATCAGGGGCATACCATTCAAGACCGTGGGCGTTTCCCACGAAGTTGTTCAACCTTTTGTTGGGCAAATCCAAGAAGTTCAGTGCAAGATCCAACCCGAACAGGGGCATCTTCAGCAAGACCGTGAGCGTCCCTCATGAAGTTGTTCAACCTTTTGTTGAGCAAGACAAGACATCAAGACAAACTCAGCCCAGTCAGGGGCATCCTCTTCAGAATCCATGGGCGTAACCATGAAATCATTTCAGCAAATTATGATTTCCAAGCAAAGACCGTGAGAGTTCATCATGAAGTTGATTCAACCTTTTGTTGAGCAAGACAAGACATCAAGACGAACTCAGCCCAGTCATGGGCATCCTCTTCAGAATCCATGGGCGTAACCATGAAATCATTTCAGCAAATTATGATTTCCAAGCAAAGACGGTGGGCGTACCCCGTCGACTCATTTCAAATTCAATTTTCCTCTTTGGGTTCCCCAGTGAGTTGTACCCAGCAAGCGTGACCGTTGTCAATTGCCTTACTATCATCCTTTTGGTGATAGTCGAACTTCGTCAGTTCAACCTAGCCTGCATCCTTTTGGTGTTGGTAAAAATCTGTGTTGTCCTATCATCCTTTTGGTGATAGCAACCTTTGTTTTTGTGTTCGCTCTACCATCCTTTTGGTGGTGGGTCTGGTATTTCGTCGATATTAGATTGTGTGATATTTCTTTTATGTTCTCGCTCTACCATCATTTGGTGGTAGGTCTGGTACTTCGTCGGTATCAGATTGTGCGATGTTTTGTTTGTGTTTTCGCTCTACCATCCTTTTGGTGGTAGGTCTGATACTTCGTCGGTATCAGATTGCGCGATGTTTTATCTGTGTTTTCGCTCTACCATCCTTTTGGTGGTAGATCTGATACTTCGTCGGTATCAGATTGCGCGATGTTTCTTTTGTATTTTCGCTCTACCATCCTTTTGGTGGTAGGTCTGATACTTCGTCGGTATCAGATTGCGCGATGTTTTATTGGTGTTTTCGCTCTACCATCCTTTTGGTGGTAGGTCTGATACTTCGTCGGTATCAGATTGCGCGATGTTTTATTGGTGTTTTCGCTCTACCATCCTTTTGGTGGTAGGTCTGATACTTCGTCGGTATCAGATTGCGCAATGTTTTATTTGTGTTTTCGCTCTACCATCCTTTGGGTGGTAGGTCTGATACTTCGTCGGTATCAGATTGCGCGATGTTTTATTTGTGTTTTCGCTCTACCATCCTTTTGGTGGTAGGTCTGATACTTCGTCGGTATCAGATTGCGCGGTGTTTTATTGGTGTTTTCGCTCTACCATCCTTTTGGTGGTAGGTCTGATACTTCGTCGGTATCAGATTGTGCGATGTTTTGTTTGTGTTTTCGCTCTACCATCCTTTTGGTGGTAGGTCTGATACTTCGTCGGTATCAGATTGCGCGATGTTTTATTTGTGTTTTCGCTCTACCATCCTTTTGGTGGTAGGTCTGATACTTCGTCGGTATCAGATTGCGCGATGTTTTATTTGTGAGTTTCGCTTCATCATCCTTTTGGTGGTGGGTCTGGTATTTCGATTGTGCGATGTGTTCTTTTGTGTTTTCGCTCTACCATCCTTTGGGTGGTAGGTCTGATACTTCGTCGGTATCAGATTGCGCGATGTTTTATCTGTGTTTTCGCTCTACCATCCTTTGGGTGGTAGGTCTGATACTTCGTCGGTATCAGATTGCGCGATGTTTTATTTGTGTTTTCGCTCTACCATCCTTTTGGTGGTAGGTCTGATACTTCGTCGGTATCAGATTGCGCGATGTTTTATTGGTGTTTTTGCTCTACCATCCTTTTGGTGGTAGGTCTGATACTTCGTCGGTATCAGATTGCGCGATGTTTTATTTGTGTTTTCGCTCTACCATCCTTTTGGTGGTAGGTCTGATACTTCGTCGGTATCAGATTGCGCGATGTTTTATTTGTGTTTTCGCTCTACCATCCTTTTGGTGGTAGGTCTGATACTTCGTCGGTATCAGATTGCGCGATGTTTTATTTGTGTTTTCGCTCTACCATCCTTTTGGTGGTAGGTCTGATACTTCGTCGGTATTAGATTGCGCGATGTTTTATTTGTGAGTTTCGCTTCATCATCCTTTTGGTGGTGGGTCTGGTATTTCGATTGTGCGATGTGTTCTTTTGTGTTTTCGCTCTATCATCCTTTTGGTGGTAGGTCTGATACTTCGTCGGTATCAGATTGCTCGATGTTTTGTTTGTGTTTCGCTCTCTCATCCTTTTGGTGGTGGGTTTGACATTTTGTCGATGTCAGATTGTGCGATCGTTTATTTGTGTCTCGCTCCGTCATCCTTTTGGTGGGGGGTCTATCATGGTCATTAATGATAGATTGTGCGATTTGCGTTGTGTTCCACTCCGTCATCCTTTTGGTGGGGGAGTCTATCATGGTCATTAATGATAGACTGTGCGATGTGTGTGTGTGTGTTTGCTCTACCGTCCTTTTGGGTGGTAGTAGCCGTGTTCATTTCTTTCCATCATCCTTTTGGTGATGACGACCTTTTGCCTATTATTTACAGCTTACTCAGAGGTTTGCATCATCCAGTTTTTTTTAATTCTCAAGCATCTCTCTCTCTTTCGGACAAACTCAGGGTCTTTTTATATCTAATAGACTTCTACCTCAGGAATGTGAACGCCGATGTAGTTCATTCTCCTGGGTTTAAGTCGATTAGATAGGGGCATCTGTCATACCCTAAATTTGTCCTACCCTTTTTGAAAATATTTTCCACTTTTTGTTTCATACCCTTAGACACGTGTCCACCCGAAATTGGGCGTTTTCCAAATTTTATCCATTTCTGTCCAATAAAAGCGTGACACGTGGCCTAAGTTTTTGTTTGTGAATTTTATTTCAATTTCTTAACTTTTCTTTCCCTTTTAAAATATTGTTAATAATAATAAATATTTTATGTACATACTTGTTTTGTTTGATAATTATGATAATAACAATAAATACTTGTTTTTATTATTTATTTTGTAGGATTTAGTTTTTTTTATATATTGTAAATATTTTTATATAAGTATCATTTTCTTTATTTTATACTTATTTAACTTTTGTAGTTATTATTTTTTTTATTATAAAGTAGTTAAAAAATTGTAAAAAGGAAAACAAGAAGAGATTGGGTGGCCCGTATTGGTGAGGCCCGTTAGGTTTGGGGTGTGGGCGTATAAAGAAGGAAGGAAAATTCAAAGGGAAGGGGAACTGTTCATCATCTGTTCTAATTAAACCCTAGAAACGCAGAAAACCCTAAAAAATTTCTGAAACGGTGGAACATCTTCTTCCCTCAGCAAAACGGCGCCGCTAGAAACCTTAACCCTAACTACCCTTTCAATCTCCTCCCTCAATCCAGTCTTTATCACTCCCTTGCCGACTTACCGTTTCAATTTTTGGTCGTACCACTTTTTCAAGACAGTTTCAGAATCACCGGCAACGCCAACGCCCCTTTTCGCGACCACCTTCCTTTTGGAGCCTTCAAACTTACCTCCAATGTTTGACCTTTGTTGTGTACGAGTCAGCACGCTCCGATGAAGGATTCCGACAACATCAATGACGCCGTGCCATCGCAAGGAGTCGGAGCTAACAACATTTGAGCTCTGCACTGGAGAGTCGAATAACAGCAACTTAAGCAGAGATCAGACGATTCAATGATACGCGCATCTGGTAGACTCTTTGGAGAGCCGCAAGCACAACGAGCAAGTCATGAGCTGATGCGCGACTGAATCCAATGTTGGTTGGTTTTTTTTTATTATTTTTATTACAACTATGCTTCCATTTGATCTTTAACTTGTTGATTATTGTTATTAGGGTTTGAAACTATACTGTTTGTGTAACATTGGAAGTTTGCTTCCTGTTAAGTTTTTTAAGAGCTGAGTTGAGCTGCTATAACTTGTTTCGTGTCCTAACTGATGTATTGCCGTATTGTGATCCAGTTCGAACGAGTTTTTTTTTATTATTCTGACACTATTATTAATCGGGTAGTGTATGTTCATATACCTGCTTGCATCTGGATGATGGTTTAGAGTAATAAAATCTGTAGATGTTGTTAGGATTTCAGAGCGTCGCAGTCGTACATTATCAGGTATCTCGTTTTGGCAGGGGTACGTAGTCTATGTTTGGATTGAACTGATACAACTTGTTAGAACTTTTCTGCTATGTGTATGTTTGGTTTCCTACTGCAGAAAATAAAAGTGATATTGTTATATCTGATTCGGATTAATGTCATGAAAGGCTTTTTGATTTAAGTATATGTAGAATAATAGTGATTGTGTTCATTGTTACATCATGAACGGGTTATACCGTGAATATTGTTCGGATTGTTTCTGTTTGTTGTGTTTGAACATGCTACTGCTTATTGGTTGTTATTGGTTGATATGTTGCGCCGTTATTAGTTGGTCCCAGGTTTATCATTAAAGGTGTTGTTCTGTTGTTGGTACATTGACTCGATGTTGGTTTGCTTTAATTTGCACATGGAATTGATTTGGGACCTACTGCATATGCTGTTCGTATCTGTTGCGGATACTGCGGTCATGGTTTCCGTTGGTGTTAATTTTTCTGGTTTATAGATGCCATAAGACAGTGTTTTGCCAATGCTTATGATTGGTCTGCAAGTCAGTTGTGCTGTGTTTATGCTGAACTGGAATGCTTATTGTGTGCTGTTGCTGCGGATGTGGACGAAGATGTCGGTCTGTTAGTCTGTTACCTTTTTATGTTTATAATCTGAATTCATTAAATGAGTTTGTTGTAGTTTTTTTCATGAGAACACAGTTTATTGTTGTTTGTTTGTTTTATTTTTTTTTAATATATATTTCTACTAAGTCCAATTTCGTTTCCTGCCCATTGGTGCTGCTACCGTTTTGCCACCGTTTATGCTTCGACGTTAATTAGTGTGAGTTGATTAAGGAAAAACTCAGCATTTTGTTTTTATTTAGTTTGTTTTAGTACAAATATCCTTTTTAATCTTAATCTTTATTTAGTTAATTGACAACTCGTTTTAACTTAATTGATAAACTCCTCCCAAATTGGGAGACTCTATTCAACATACTAATCAGTTAAGGATAATAATATTTTTTTTATACGCAGCATATGGTACATGATTCATTTTCAAAAGTACTTTCAAAATATATTTAATTATTCTTTTAAAACTATTAACTCAATTTATGGTTATTCAAATTATTTTTAAAGTCAATTTCGAAATTTAAACTCTTGAAGTCTAGCACTTCTCGAGTTTTCAAATAGATGTTATTAAGGTGTACACCTTAAATAACATATTTAGACTTTTCTTTTTAAAATTCGCCTTTTAATTATTTAGATAAAGAATGTCGTTAATCCACATGATGGTTTCATTGTGTATTTTAAAAAAATATTTTGTAAATCAAGGGTGAAAATTAAACTCTTGAAGTCTAGCACTTCTCGAGTTTCCGAATGAACATTATTAAGGTGTACACCTTAAATAATGTATTGTTCATTTTGTTTTATATATTAGGCGATTTAACTTTTATATTTTGTATATGCTTTAGCAAATAACATGTTTTAAACAATTTAATAAATTATACTTTAGTTTTTTTTTTTTTAAATTTACTTTTAATTTTTGATTAATTTATTTTTTTGCTAAATTCAAATCAATTTATTTTAACTTACAGTGTATTTATTTCTAAAAAAATGTTTTATTTTCTTTAAATCCTGTTTCAATATATATTTTTCAATACTAAGTTATTTCTCAATCAAGTCATAAAGATTAAATTCTTGAAGTCTATCACTTCTTGAATTTTTAGACAAACATTATGGAGGTGTACACCTCAAATAATACGTCGTTCGATTCTTTCATTTTAGTACGCTATTTAGAACGAATATCATAAGAATCCAGCAATTCTGTGTGATATTCCCGTTGTTCATTCAAACATTTTCGTCAGGATCTAGTATCTTGATAATGCCCCGATTATTTGGTTGTGGGACCGACGTCTCATTTATTAATAATCGATATTTTCAAATCCAATCTCGCGTTTTCACTTCTCACACGTTCACAAATTATTTCCATACCCCATTTCGCTTCAAATCCTTTTTAAAATATTTTTCTCGATCAAACTTCGAAAGAAGAAGATTCTTGGAATCTAGCATTCCTTGAATCTTCGAGTGAATAACTCTCGAGGCACGCTTTTGAGTTATTATTCACTCAACCTTTTGACTCTCTTTCAAAATTAAATCATTTTCAAACATTCTCCTAAGTCGAATGCTCGTACGCATTCGCAACCCACACACATTCACAACTTCCCGTGGTTTTGATATTAGGAGCACCCTCAGGGACTAATATCGTTTCTCACAACCTTAATCCTTGACACGTCGTCAAGTCGGATCCATCTTCAAACAAATCTTCGACACGTCGTCGAACTACTTCAAAATAACTTCCTTTTGGCCTCGCATGCCATATTTGCGATTCGATCCTTTTACAAACACTTTTTAAAACTTATGAAAGAGAGATATTCCTAGAATCTAGCATTCTTTGAATATTTGAATGAGTAACTCTCGAGGCGCGCCTTAAGTTGTTATTAATTCATTCTTTCGATTTCAAAACATCCAACTCTTTATCTCCACCCTATTCAGTCAATTCCCGAAAGAACTGAGTTCTTGGAATCTCGCATTCTTTGAATTCTTGAGTGACAAGCTCTCGAGGCACGCTCTTGGGTTGCTTGTCAGTCACCCTTTCGTCTCAAACTCAAACTTTCAACTCATTCAACCTCATCTTTTCGTGGTTGTTACCACGAACTATGAACGCTCTGATTCTTTATTCATTCTTGAATATAAGATACGTAGGCACAAGATTGCGATGATCTTGGCGAGCACACTTCTACCCATCTTCCGTTTCCCCCATCCTTTCCCGTAGTCGAACTACGACGCTCTGATTTCTCATTCTCGTCCGAATGAGCATACGTAGGCACAAGGGCCCCAATCCTTGGCGAGCACCCTATCCTCCATCCACCCATCTCTCCTTTGCGTCTTTAACCTTTTACCCTACCAATTCTACCTTTAATAACGAGAAGAAAACAAGCAAACCTAAACAACACTCCCCATAATTACCTTAAGAGGTTCCCGTCGAGTACGACGGACGTGAGGGGTGCTAATACCTTCCCCTCACGTAACCGACTCCCGAACCCGGAACTTGGTTGCGACAACCCTGTTCCTATCCCTTTCGTTTTTAGGAGGTTTTCTCGATATTTTCCTCTCCCGTTTATTCGGGAAAAATAAATTTCGGTGGCGACTCTGTCGAACCGCATTTCCGCGCCTTTCGCGCGAGGGTCGTATTTTCGAATGTGAATTTTTCGAGGTGCGACACTTATAAACAAATTGACCCATCTAGTGGGACATGTGGTAAATTACATATCATTTCCTAATTCTCTCTCTCTCTCTCTCTCTCTCTCTCTCTCTCTCTCTCTCTCTCTCTCTCTCTCTCTCTCTCTCTCTCTCTCTCTCTCTCTCTCTCTCTCTCTCTCTCTTAAACTTGTTCTTTGTTTGTGAGTGTTTCTGGGTAGTTTGCATCTGATTAAGAAGTGGAAAATCTTTGTTCAAAATGTCGCGTCCTTCTGTAGATAATGTCAATCCCTAGAGTAATCCTCAAATTGTAGTACAACAATCGGCTGTGTCAATAATTGATGAGCCAATTATCCCAATACCAGTTAGAACATCTTGTTTGGTGGTTTCAACGACGCCAGCCGCAGTGATACCATCACAGAGGGAAACACCCCCACCGCAATCAGGGAATCCCATTAACAACCCTACAATTACGAGAGCTTTATTTGTGTTTTCAATGGCACCAAGTGGCAGAGACTACCCTTATGGTATGCCAACATCAATTATAGCTAACCTTCAAATGAATATGTCAACCTTAAGTGATATTGCAGTGGCCACGACACCATTGAACAATCCTTATAATGCCTCAGTGTCAATCATAAACAATATGGCGCGACCATGAGGTATAACTTACGTGCCTCAAAGTACACCATCTTTAAATACGACTTCTATAATAGCGATGAAGCAACAAATGGACAAGAGTAATTTAAAATTAGCCTATACTCTTATACAACAAATGAGAATCATTTTTAAACCTTTAATTGCAAATACAAATCAAACCTACAAAGTATTGGCAAATCAAATGGGGTGAATTGCTGATTTCTTTGGCACACCTCTAGTGTAAGTGCGACCCACCTTTCAAATTTCAATCATTAGGAAGGTCGACACCCTTGAGAATGGAATAGCACAAGCCATGGTAGGTCAAAAATAGGGCTTTCAACCATATGAACCCCCTCAAAATAGGGAAGAGGTGGAAATAATAGAACAAAACAACCTTAGGACTTTGATGGTTCATAGGAATTAGAATGTCGACCAAGTGCTTAGGCATGTTCAACAAAACAACTTTGAGGGGGATAATAACATAAGAAACATGGTCGAACAAATATTGGCTCATAATGGCCTAAATGTGTGACTTCATAAACCCAATTTCGTATCAACTTTGTTTGAATATGTTCAACAAAGAGAGTTACCCAAGGGGTGGAAAGTCCCAAAATCACAAAGTTCGCTGGATACACCAATGAGTCAAAAGTCAAACATGTCACTCGGTATAAACCGAAGTGGGCGACATTGCAAACAATGAGAATTTGAAGATGAAATACTTCCCCAATTATTTAACGAATAATGCTTTCACTTGGTTCACAACTCTCCCTCCACACTTAGTTCAATCATGAAGTCAGTTGTAGAGAATGTTCCATGAACAATATTACATGGAATAGTCAAAAACTAGCCTGAAAGAGTTGGCTAGTGTTAGGCGAAGAGTCCATGAGTCGATAGATGACTATTTGAATATATTAAGTTTACTCACGGCAAGGTATTTTACCCAAGTGTCTGAACATGAGTTAGTCGAGATGACCGCAGGTTGCCTAGACTATTTAATTAGGAAGAAATTAGATACCCAATACCGTTGGGATATGGCCCAAATGGGAGATACAATTCGCAAGGTCAAAAACTTGAAAGCTGAAAAAGCTAGAACGAGTAAGTACCATAAGAATAAGTCCCTTATATAGGAGTAGAAGATTACATGTTTGGCGTAGATGGTGATTATTCTGAATAGGGAGAGGTCAACATGGTTGAACTCAAGCCAAGGCCCCCGTATGTGTGTAAATTGATTAAACGTTTGAATGGAAAATATCTTGTCGATACCAATAAAAATGAGAAGTTCGCCACTAGAACTTATACATTTGATATTACAAAATGTGACGAGCCCGAGGAAATTTTGATGGTTAAAGTTGTTGAGGGATTCAACATGGTATTTGACAAGGGCGAACAAATCTCTGTTGTTGACGACTCTAACATGAAAGCAGTGTACCCCCAGTCTGAAAAGGGTTGATTGATTTCCTTGAGCGTTGCAAGCTCAACGATTCCAAGACAATGCATTGCCAATGCTGCAACACCATGTTTGATGAAGAAGTAGAAAAAAAAACTGGAGGGACGAGGAGGTTTGACTGCATAAGAGGCCAGGGTAGGAGTCAAGCTGCTAGGTTTGCCCAAACAAAAGGGAAGACCTTGTAGAAATGAAGAATATATATGGCAGTTTCAGTAGCCTTGACATAAGACTTTTTGAGCACCAGAAAGCGCACCTAAGGAGAAATGAGTGAAGCTTTTAAATCAAAAAGGTGAAAATCACCCCAAATGGAAAGAGGTCGACCCCATAGTGGGGATGCCGAATCACAATGGATAGAAAGTGTAGAAAGGGAAACCTTATGTTCCTCAAACCTACAAGAGTAATTATCCCATGACGCGTACCCAATGGAGGTGTCGTCAAAGAAAAAGAAGGCTAAGAAAGAAGCATTCACAACAAAGGGAGGCGCCCTAAAGGCGAAACCCAACCCGGCTGTGTCCAAAGCCCCAAAGGAGCCTTATTTGAAGAGATTCAACAAGGAGGACAAACTGATAATATCTCAAAGGCCATATTTAAGGGAAACCCACATAGGCTAAGGGATACCAAGGTTAAGGGCGAAGAAACCCGAATAATATCCATAGTCTGATAATGAAACTCCATAGTGCACTTCTCAGCCTGAGGAGGAGGAGCCCCAATATACTCCTCAGCCGAAGTATGGAACCAAAATACACACCTTAATCTAATGATGAAATGGTCAAAGACAACTTCGACGGAGGATCTGAGGATGACTTACATATTAATTGTGGCATTATCTAAGTGTTTCCATCAGATACAACTAGGTGTCAGAAGTGTTCAACTTTGAAAATGGCTTTCTATAGGAAGAGGCTGCTAACCATAAGCCTCTTTATTACTATGTCATGAATAATGGTGTAGTTGACGAACAATATGTTGTATTTAAAAGGCCTGATCCTAGAATGATGTATCACCTGAAGCCCCTATTTAGCAAGGCGAAGGTAGACAACATGGTCGTCAATAAAGCATTTGTTGATGGAGGTTCACAATTAACTTGATGATGCATTCACTATTCAAGAAAATGGGGAAGACTGATGAAGATCCTAGGCTCAATAATATGTTGTTGTCCAGTTATGAGGGTAAAACAAACAACATACTAGATGTAATCCAAGTAGACCTATCAATTGACTCAACTTCTAGGAAAACTCTATTCATGGTCATCAAGTCCAATGCAAATTACAACCTTTTGCTTGGACATGAGTGCATATATGGAATTGGAGTGGTTCCTTCCTTACTGCACAAAAAGAGTAGCCATCTGGAGAGAAGATGGTACTATAGAGAACATGGAAGCCGACCATACGCGTACCATACACGTATCACCAGATGGTCGTGCTGGCACTGGGGACAGGGCACGTCTGCTATGCGTACAACCCCTTGGAAAGTCCCCCATACGCGTATTGACACCCCCAATATGCGTATGACCAGCAAATCTGTCAAAAAACTCAGATCTCATCATTCTCACGAGTTTCCCTTCTAGATTCATCATTCTACCCCCCCTCCTTCATCCTAAAACTCAGATTTTTAATCGATTCCCATGAATCCTATCTTCTATTCTGTCAAAATTCTAATTATTAGATCTAATTTCGATTATTGTTAAACCCTTTGTTTCAGATATGTTAAACCACAACATTCCATCACAGATTTAGGGAAATTCCACACAAATTTTCATCTTCATACCAGAATCATACGTACAATATCATGAAATGATCATTCAACAAAACAACAATCACATGGAAATCACAATATCATGAAAATCAAACGAAAAGGTGAGAACAGACAAAATTCCTACGAGAGAAAGGACCTTTCACTAGTCTCTCATGTTAAGTCACCCATATTGAAATCCATTCTCCCCCTTACCTTGGATTTGAGCTCTTTCTTGACAACAATGGAGAAAACTGGTTCTTCTGCCCTAGCTCTCCTCCCTCCGTCTTTTTCCTCTTTCACGTGTTAACTGTCTAAATCCACTAATACTCTCTAAACCCTCTTAATCATATTTTAATTCGTTTAATTTAATTAATATTACTAATAATAATAATAATAATAATAATAATAATAATAATAATAACAATAATAATAACCATAGTCCTATTAATATAATAATTAATAATAATTGAAATAATAATATTAATAATCATAATGCTCCTAATCTTGTTATTAAATTATCCCTTATTCTAGGTCCATATCACCCCAACTAAGGTCAGCTCTCATTCTCGCTCCTAACCTCATACCCCTAATTAACGACATCACAATGATACACGCACACCAAAGTATAAAATGACTGAATAATTTAAATGGGGTGTTACACAAAGTCTTGTGCCTACGTACCAATACATGATCAAAACCTCGTAGTTTGGGGTACAAATTGAAAGAGATTTGCTATGGTGGATCTTAATTGAAGAAGAGACAAGTTATCATCCAAAGGAGAATACTCATCTAAACCACCGTAAACATGTGGAAGAGGGATATTTGCCTCACATCGAAAGAAGGGCTCCAACTTGGATTGCAATAAATAAGTATGTCACATAACTCCCTCAAGTGGAAAATAATTAATCATCTTCCTCACCATGTTATGGAATATGAGATTTATACCTCAACTAAGGATAACCAATGTCTAGTCTATTTTGAAAAGTTTTAAAGTTTGAAAAGCCAAAGGTGGCAAAAAGATTGAATTGAGTTTGTGTTTTTTAATCTTTTGAAAGGAGTTTGAATATGCTTAAGATGTCTTGAAGTGTTTGATTAATAAAAATAAGTTTGAAAAGATCAATGACCATGGGTCAAAGTTTTTTTATGAAAGTGGTTTTAAGTTGTAAAAGGGGAAACCTAATTGAAAATATCTAAGTTGAAAAGGTAATCCTAAGGGAGACTTACAAAGAGAAAGCAAGTTCTAAGATTACAAAGGTAGGTATATACAAGAAGATGCATAGATGAAAATGCAAATGCAAGACAAAAATGTCAACAACAAGCCTTCCCTTGGATCTTGCACAATAATGAAGAACATATATGAACATGTATTGAAATAGTGATCGTAATAAATGAAACATAGATTTTAACATTGAGATATGGTGAAAATAGAAAAAACATAAACATAGTAAACATGTAGACATGGTAAACAAACACAACATGGTTCACAAAATGATACAAGAACATGCCAAAGATAAGAGACAAGCTTCATACACAATCATGGAAAAACAAATTATTTATACATGGAAAATCACAGATTTAAGCTCTTTAAACTTAGGCAAAAACAAATAAGTCATGTTATCAACATTAAACAAGGTCTTCACAAGTTATATGACTTCCATACAAGTCATCATTGCAAGAAAAATCAAAGAAACATTAAAAAAGGACCAAATAAGAACCAAAAATCACATTAAAAAGTAACTTACTTTGACCAAGAAAAAGTACATGAAAATAAAATATTTTTTTATTTTTATAAAGGATTCATAAAATAGGCAATGTCTTGAGTAAATAGGAAAAAAGAATGGCTCAAAAAGGCTTAGGGAGCACAAAGTTATGGTTTTTGAAGTTGTGAATAAAATCAAGAAAATAAGTGGTATAAAAATAGAATTCTACTTTAGCCAGGCTTGAACCCGAGACACAAGGGATGGAGGCTCAAAACATTTCTAACCAGGCCAACATGTGCAAGTGATATGGAAGGAAAACACACATATATATTTAAAACACGCTTCAGAAAGATAAAAAATATAAAATGCAAACCTCCTTGACCAGTGGTGCTACACCCTCATCCATTCATTTATCCAACTTCATAAATATATATTTTAAAACTTCATGACTAAAATGAACAAATTCCATGTCATCACCATCACTAACCTTCGCTCACTCTCTTTCTCTCATGCATCGTGTTTTCTCTTTCTCTCATGGATCAACATTTTTCCCCAATCTTCCATTAATCATAACTTTCTCATTTCTTTACGAAATTAAATGATATAAAAAATAAATTGCTTAGAAAAATCCCAGAAACCCAATGACATTATTCTCACATCCTGAAATTCATTGTACAAGTCATACCAAGGTAAAAACCATAACTGCACCTTAAGGTTTCTACCAAACTTCCCCCTACCATAACTTCTTTATTTTTAACGAAATTAAATGATATGAAAAAGTAAATTTCTTTAAAAAATCCAAAGAATTCAATGATATTATTCTCACACCCTAAAACTCAATGTACAGTACATACCAAGGTAAAAACCAAATCTGAACCATAAGGTTTCTAAGAATAAAAACTCCATGCATGAGCAAGATTCGACACATACAGTAGCAAGAATATGACAAACACAATATGGACCACATTTTCAATTCAATAAATGTTCAAAGATGATGCATGTATAAGAATTTTCAAGGTGCAAAAGTGGTACATATTAGAGAAGGTCCAATGCTTCTTCAAATGGAGCTACAATAATGAAAAAGAGGTTTCTTGAGCCTTGTTAGTCCTTAGGAAGATTGTTTGATCAAATATAATATCCAGAAATAAATTGTGTCAAACTACACGAATGTTCTGGCACAATGAGCAAGTGAGATGGTGAATGGTGTTTGGAATGGTACAAAACCTATTCAATGGCATGAACAAGTTTTTACAGATGATTTATGGTGTTTGTTTGAAGAAAACTCGTGGGAAAAGTGTTTGACTCAAGAACTTGCAAAATATGAGGTTTTTGCAAACTCTGTTGGAGAAAGAGAATGCCGAGGTTTTGTAGAGTGATTGTTGTGTGTTTTGAAGCTTAAGAGATCCTCTATTTATAGGGAAAAAGTGGGAGCAATGGCTAATCAGAAACAAACATTATCAAGTTATGGTTTGGTTGAGAATGGATGAGATGTTTACATGAGTTTGTAGAGTTTCAAGGCTAAGTACACGTGTGTAACTTAGAGTGATTAGAGGGATTTAGGGCTTGCTTTCTGCAGAAGCAAATGGTTTGTGTCTCAGGGAGATTTAATATGAGGTTTGGGGATAGCTTGACAAAAATTGTATGGGATGTTTTTGGCATAATGTGCCATAAATGGAGAGAACATTTGGATAAAGCTCAAACTCCTTGGATAATGTTTCAAGCACTTGTGCAATCATCTGATCAAGGTGTGATTTTCAAGTAAGAGGATTTGTAATCAAGGGATTTACAAGTTTGAAATGGTTTTGCTCCAAGAATTCATCATGAATATGTCTTAAAATTAAAGTTTGAAACCCTAACTTTTTCAAAACTCATAGCTCATGTATGGGAAAAAAATGTACTTTTACATTTTGAAAAGCCCAAGACAGCTTTACAACTTTCATGTTTTGAGTTTTTATTGAATCAAAATGGATCATGATCAAAACTGACTCACAAGTTAGTTACTTTTTGAAGGCAGATTTCCCCTATTCACATCTTTAAAACAATCAGCCTTTATCTAATTCAAAAAACTTCTCCACGTCACTTCCATGTGAACCCAATCAATCCCGATCCATTATGCGATATACCTCCAAACACAAAGCATTGTTTCCATTTTCAAGCTCTTCTCATTGCTCTAATGTTGAGACCATTCACTCCTTACAACGTCTTTTTACTCTAAGGCCTATTGAAAAATGAGGTCTCATTATCATTTTTATTTAAATATTAAATCATGCATTTCTTTTGTTATCCTAATAATAGCGAGGGAGTTCATTAATTTTCTACCCTATCTAAACACATATGACACCGCTTAAAATAGTAAACATCATTTTTCTAGAGGGATTACAAGACAAAATTTCTTTTACATTTTTTTAAATAATTAGAAATTCTTTCAAAGTTGTGGGTTATTTGTTGATGACAAAAATTTCTTTAAAAATATTTCATTACAAAATAATAAGTTTGTATTGAATTCACTTTATAATTTTAATTATGAAAAATAATTCTTATATTCCTAATTGCAGAAACTCTTATAATAAAAGAAAGACTGAAAAAGTATATATGTATTTACTTATGGTAGTGTAGTACAAATATGGGACCTTATTTGGCATTTTTCAACTGGTGTATAATATAAATGGCATACTTAATATAGTATTATATTGGGTTGAGCATGATTAATAAATAATTGGTGAAGCATGCATGTGACTCTATCTTCCCTCAACATGTCAGAAATGACAAGTTATCTTTTGGCATATTCAAGCGAAATGACAAGTTATCTTTTGGCATATTCAAGCGGATCATTTTTGATTCAGTTTCGAGATGATTCGTTGGAATTTTTTTTTAAAGTAGCAATGTTATAATTTTTATTTACCAAACAAAATAATGTTTCAATTAATTTACGAAAATGGCAAGGTTTGAAAGGTGGAAGCAGTCATTCGCCAGATGAATTGGCGAATTAGGCCAAATCCCATTTCAACAGATTCGCCAGATGAATTGGCGAATTAGCCAAACCATAACAAACTCGCCACATGAATTGGCGAATTAGCCAAACCATAACAAACTCGCCACATCATTTGGCGAATTAGTATAACTTTATTTTTTGTTTTTTTTTTTTTTTTATA
>CAWUDS030005772.1:0-10383 GCA_963859935.3 Lathyrus sativus | reverse complement strand
AGCATGTGACAACATCGAGCAAAGATAATAACAAGGTTACAACCAAGTATTCATCCATAGAAGTTTTAGAATTAAACCAAATGGTTACAACCAAATGTAAACATAGATGTTACAACATCTAAATAACTATGAAATAAGGTTCTTACAAGACCAAACATCATAGATGAAGTACAAATGAATCATGCATAAGTCAAAACATTAATTATCACGACAAAGTTCAAAACTCAAGATCAACATGCATAAATCATAACAATATTTAAGGCATGGATACAAATCAAGAGAATCATGCATAAGTCAAAACATTACTTATCATGGCAAAGTTTAAAACTCAAGATCAACATGCATAAATCATAACAATATTTAAGGCATGGATATAAATCAAGAGAATCATGCGTAAGTCAAAATATTACTTATCATGGCAAAGTTCAAAGATCAACACGCATAAATCATAACAATATTTAAGGCATGGATACAAATCAAGAGAATCATACATAAGTCAAAACATTACTTATCATGGCCAAGTCAAGTAGAGGTAAACCATATTTGAACAAGGGTGTGACATGTGTGACAACAACATATGGATTATAGTGAATCATATTAAACAAGTAGGTAACAACCAACATGTAAAAGGAATTCAATCATGGAAGATGAGAAACATCTAAAAGGTAAATCATGCATACTAAACATGTTTCAGAGCTAAAACAACAAGTGTTTAAGAATACTCAAGGCAAGGTATGAAAGACATGAAGCATATGCACATTCAAATCAATTGATCATAGAAGAGGATCACATGTTAAGGGAAAGGTAACAACCAAGGTTTTATGATATTCAATCATGCATTCACATATGAACATGAACTTGAAAAACAATAACCATCATGTAACAACAAGGATATGCAAATTCATACATCAAGTGAGGTTCATACAAGGTATATTGGGTGCATACAAGCAAGAGGAATCAATTAAAAGGATCAAAAGAAAACCTAAGAAACCCTAAAAAAGTCACAAACTTTGAACATGCACAAGTACCAAATAAATAATTCTTTTTGGAATTTTCTTGACATAGACAAAACGTAGACATTCTCGTAAGTATTTATAAAAAAGAGTGGGATCAAAATGATAATAATCAAAGGAGTTATGATCAATTCAATTGTGAAAGAAAATATAAAAACAAGGCATTAAAAATATGGAAATGCACTCAATGGGGTTTGAACCCACGCTGCTAGGGTTCTTGGCTCAAAACATTATCCATCCAACCAACATGCGCATTGTGAATCATAAATGGAAGAGATATATAAAAGATCTAATTCATCAAATAAATCAGAAAAACAAGCAAAAGGTTGATTAGCGGGATCGAATCCAGGTCAGGCAAGGCAAGAGAGTACTAAAACGCGCATGGTAAACCACCGGGTGGTGATACATCCATTGTATCACCTCCCCTAATAAAAACATAAGTATGAAAGTGACCTGAAGCCTACCCAATGCGCCATGGCTGGACCTCATCTTTTTCAAATTTCAGCTTTGAAAGAGCACCTGTATCTCTCCCAATACTCCATGAAAATGGATGATCCAAAGATCAAACTTGCGTATTTTTTCACAAGGAATTCAGTGGTATATTTGGAATTGTCTAAAAATTATTATAACTCAAAAACGATAGCAAGACCTCAAAGAGCTCAAATTTTCAAATTCAATGGCATAATCATACACATTCATGATAAGCAACAATTAATTGAAGGAATACATCATAAATATCATGAAAACAAGTTTCATGATCAATGTACATCAAGATACAACATGATTCAATGAATTTTAGTTTGAGCACTTACCTCTTGAAGTTAAAACTTGAAAATCCAAACAAGCTGCTATATAAATATTTCAATGATGTGGATTGCTTCCTTGAACCTCCTTGAAGCTTTCTGAATGCTTAGAACCCAAAGGAATAAACTGAAACAGGTTATGCTTCTCTTCTTGCAAAAATGAGAAAAATGAAATCTTGAACCCTAGCTAAATGGAGTCACAGTCAGGATTTTAGGTTGTGGATAGTTCAAGACATGTTTAAGGATTGATTTTGAAGGATTGAAGTGTTTAGAACAGATCATAATCAAACTTTAGTGTAAAAGATGCAGAAAGTCAACAAAACTTGGTTTTAAAGGTTGACTTTTTGTTCTAGCAGGTTTTGGATGGAAATGAAGATTTAGACACCTTCAAAATGTGTTTTCTGATGTGTTTGAACAGTTGGTTTGGTGGTTTAAAGTGTGGAAATGAAACTAGCTATGTTTGTGCAAGATTGAGATTCTTGGCAGAAGTTGGTTTATGACGTGCTTGCTCTCTCTCTCTCTCTCTCTCTCTCTCTCTCTCTCTCTCTCTCTCTCTCTCTCTCTCTCTCTCTCTCTCTCTCTCTCTCTCTCTCTCTCTCTCTTAGCTCTCTCAATCTATTTTTCTTCCTTTTTTCAAGAATGAACCTTTATTTATAAGGCAAGGATTGAGATCAGGTTATGCAGAATTGTAACTTGGTAGTTCCATGGTTTGGTTGGATTCTAACTTGAGGTTTGGTGATTCTCCATGGTTTCAAGGCAAAGGTACAATGAAATCTTGAATGGTTGGATACTCTAGAAATTGCTTCTGTAGATGGAACAAGTTGTGGTCTCAAGAAAAGCGAACTATGGTTAAAGTTTCTTTTCAAGAATGGTATTGCAACCTTTATGTCCAAAACTTCCATAAGTGGTATGGAATTTGAATCATGGCTCAAACCTTTGTATAATTACTCTAAAAGTAGTTCAACCTTCTGATTATAGGTAGATATACAAGTCTCAAGGTTGTCCATCAAAGAATTTTGCAGATTGGCTTGATCTTGCAACTTGTCTTTGGCATGAAAATGACCAAAACTTCAAGCGTGGAATGTAACACCCTTCTAATCCCCGTGAAATATATATAAATAAATCAGAGTAGTTATCATGCATTTCACAAAAGGGTGTCACATAAAAACTTCAAAAGCATCACACAAACACCTGTCATGCTCAATAACACTTAAATAACTTCATGCTTTTCATACACTTTCACATTAGCATGTTGCAGCGGATTTACTTTAATCATAATAGACATAATGAAAGTCTCATGCTCATCTCATTCATAACAATACTTAGGCATAAAAGTCAAAACTTCACATAATTCAAATAGACATAACAACATAGAGTAGAGTACATAATGTATCTCTCAACCATAAACCGAAATCTCCCCAGTGTTACATGACTAGAGCACGACTCGACCCAACATAAATAAAGACATAAATCAAGCTACTCTACTCCTCGGTACCTGAGCGATGTCGTATAAAATATCATCCAACAAAAGGGTAAGAATTCACATAATTATTGAAATTATAAGATAATAATTAATTTAAGGCATACAAGCATAATTACAATTATTCTCACACTTCAAAGTTTCATCAAGAAAGTATCACTCAAGTAACCTTACCGTTCACAAGTATATACACACAATCCACAATTTAATTAATTTTAACAATTCACATAAATACACATAATCTCATATAAAAAATATATACAGAATGAGACTCAATGCAAGACTCACATGCAACTTATGTAATGTGGTACCAACACTTGTTATTATTTTTCAGTTTCACATTTAAATTGGGTCCGTTCCCTAGACCAATAACACACAAAAGCCCATTCCCTAAACTTTTTCAAACCTCACTCTAGGTTTGGGATAAGCCACTAGCTCCCACGAAACTAACAAACATTACCTCTTGACACAAATGATGCATATGCAAATTCAACAATCACATGTAATTAAGATCATACACAAATCTTAATATCCACGCATATCTTCAATAATTCATCACATTTAAATTATTCCACATTTGCACATACAAACACATTCTCAAAATCATGGCATTCTTGTTTCAAACATCATCACCATAATTAGCAAATAATCCACAAGTATCAATACAATTCAATCTCAATCAAATACACATCACCAATTAATTATAAAATATTTAATTTATCATCATTAGTGAAATCAAATGTTCATATGACAATTAAGTAAAATAAATTATTAATATTATTATCTATATTGAAATAATTATATTAATAAACAAAAGAATTCATTAATTATTATTTAATTTATTAATTAATAAATCTAATTTATGTCATATATATATATATATATATATATATATATATATATATATATATATATATATATATATATATATATATATATATATATATATATATATATATATATATATATATATATATATATATATATAATATATATATATATATATATATATATATATATATATATATATATATATATATATATATATATATATATATATATATATATATATATATATATATATATATATATATATATATATATATATATATATATATATATATATATATATATATATATATATATATATAAAAGTAAAAAAGATGTTGATTTGAAAAAAAAATAGAAGAAATCATAGTTATAATAAATGAAATTGACTTATGCAAAAAAAAAAAGAGAGAAATTTGATAGAAAATCTAAACTTTTAATATTTTCTTATAATCTGTATTTAGAAAACCAAGGTTAATTTCGTTAATATAATAAATTATATTTTAGCGTGTCTCACCTCTCCTTCCTCTTTTTCCCCCTTTAAAAAATTCTGATTCGGAGGAACGAAAAATCATTTTAGGAGGGACTTTGATCCCCTCCCACCTTAAATATTGAACCAAACACTTTTTCACTTAAATATTCTCCCCCTTCCAAAACCCCAACCAAACATACTCTAAATGTTCAATTTTTACTAACATTAACAAGCACATGACACTGCTGGAGACTCAACTCAACAATTTTCAGCGACGAATTAGCCACACATGTAGTTAGAAAAAGTGTTTTTCAAAAACATTTGATGTTTATGGATTCACTAAAAGAAGAAACTGAGTTTCAAACCACATAAATGAAAAATGTTTAATTTTAATGATAAGTGTTTTGGCCTGGGCTCCGGCTTGACCGGGCAGGCCCAGCCCAATGATATTATGCCAAGCTCAACCTAGCTTGGGCCACAACCGTCAAGCACAGAGTCCCCATCGAGCGGGCAATGACGCCCCGTCGGGCAGAACCTTCCTCATCTGTGTCGAGCAGAAAACGTATCCTTCACACGTTCTCCACGTGCTTCCCTCCGTGGGGACACGTCATCCACCAACTGTCCACCTTCGAAAGAGCAGGTCAACCCACTTTCCGGAGTTCACGGAGCAGTTGAACTAGGGCGAAGACCCTGTTCTGGTCTTCACTATACCATGTAAGCCCTAACAGTCACTTGGGTTGGGCCTGGCCATCCAGCCCAACTCAAATGACCGTTGGCCCTGCGCTGAGGTCTCTCTATAAATACCCTCTTCTCCAAGAGGGTCAGGTATTCTCTTCTTACCCCTTTTCTGTATTTGCTCCCACTCTGCCCAATTCCTTACTTTGGCATCAGAGTGTCTTGCAGGTACACCCCACTCCTCTTCTTCAATACCGGTGAGCAGGCAGTAAGTCAAAGACGCATGACAGTCAGTGATCCCCTTCTGATCAGGTCAGATCAATAAGGATAAAGGAAAGTTTGACATTATTTTTTGGTGTGAAAACAATGTTGGTCAAAAATCAGTCATGTCCCAAATAGTTAGAAATATCATGCCCATACCAATTTCAATTGCAGCTCTAATATATGCTCAAATCGGGTTGAGGCCTTCATTTTAAAAATTCAACGACATGAAATCAACGAGAAGTATGAGATTTATGAAGATGCTTTAATATGTAATGCATCTTGACTGTAATTTTTAATTGATTATTTTTTAAAATGTGCTATAGGATTGAATAAAACTTTTGGTGGAAGTGGAACCTTTATTCTTCTCAAACTCAATCACAATTTTTTGGATGTGCTTGAAGCAAATCAAGGTTTAATTCATGGTATTTTGTTCATATGTGTTTGTTAAATAAATTTTTGTTTAAATGAAATTATGTTGTTTCTATTGTATTTGTACCTCTCTTTTTTTTGTTGCTGACATTTTTAGAGTCATGAATGACTTGTTATTTTGAAACTATGAATAACATAACCACACACTTATGGATTTTGAAGGAATATGAAATCCTTGCATATTAGTGCTTCTATATTAATGGACAATCAAGAAAGGTACTATCAATCATGCATATCATATGTGTAACTATTTGTTACTTGTCAATTTAAACTCTTATTAACAACATTGCAACACATAAATAAATATAGCACAAGAGTCCATTGGTAAACTTCAGTATGGCGGCGGGCGCCAGCTCAGGTGGTATCATCAGTGTGATACTTTAGTGCATGGGAAATTTTAAGGCCCGGCTAGGCTGGGTATGTGCTCAGGCTCTAGCCCAAAATTTTACCTTCTTTTACAAAAAAATTATGAAAATTGTGGCGGTTAAGAAGTTCTGTTATGGCGGTTTAAACCGCCACAATTAACGAAAATGCAGAAAGACATGGCAATTTTGAATAAAATTGACCGCCACACAAAATGGCATAATATACATTGAATTAAATTGTGGTTTTTTTTGTCGTTCATAATGGCAGTTTTGACCATCATAAATTAAACATTTTTCACAAATAAAAACATGATTTTTTTTTTTTACTTTTTTATGCAATTAAGCATACATTACATCAATATTATAATATTTAGATTCAACTTTATTACATAAAGTGCAAGAATTGAAATAAAGAATAAAGTTGCAATTTAGGACCAAATTAACCAAAAACAAAAAATAAATACTTAGGAGAAATAAAAATTGACATAAAAGAAGCCGTGATTAAAATAAAATAAAAAAAACATGTACAATGTTGTAAAAAAGAAGAAGAAAAGAATAAATTTTATCCTCAAATAATATAAAATATATATTAGATTTTCGATAGAATGCTTTAACCAAATTCTAGCATATGTTCGCTTCAATTTGTTTCGCTCCAAATTCTTGCATGGTGTCGTTGTTGATGATTGTTATTGTTACAGGTTGTGGTTTATGAATTATGGTGTTGAATTATTGTTATTGATTGTTTAACTTTATGTTACATGAGGTCCAATACTTCAATTTATATTCATTTTATATAAATTATATGGTTCAATTTATGTTAACTAAGAATTTGTTTTTAAATTTAGTTTGTAGTTACAGTATTTAGTAAATAAAATTTTGTTGTTGACTTGCTGCTAATTTCATGAATCATTATGAATCACATGAAATGATGTTCCATGTTAGAATCAACCTCAAGTTGGATATGGCTATGTAAGTTTTAAAATTCTACCAAGACTAATTAAATTAAAGATCTTTTATTTTGATTGATAACTATTTATATATTATATACAATGTGAATATGCGGTCTTTAATTTTTGCCTAGACTTCAAAAGATTTATAATTTCGCCACTGCTTTAGTGTATTTGAACACTTTAATGTTTTACTGACTCAAAACCAGTGAAATGCTGATGCAGGTCACTCAATTAAGTTCAAGTTCATCTTCTTCTGCTTCTTCTTAGAATTTATATCATGACCCTAATAAAAGAAAGTTAGAGAGAAAATACTCGGTGATTGATATTTTATGTGACTTAGTTCAACTTGATTTTACTATTTTTGTGTACGTTGATATATTTATGCATTATACTTTTGTGAAATATAGGCTCAACTTGAGCATTAATAAGATATCATGGTAACATCAACACATGATCAAGATCTCTAAAAATTGAATTTTAAATGCTAGAAGTATGATATGATGATGGATGAAAATTAGAATTTATGTTGACTGTGTTATTATGTTGGCTTGTTATGTTACTATATTTATGAATTTGTAATGTATGTGTTGGATGTGTTAAATGTAATTCATTGTTTTAATTTTGATTTGATATGATTATATTAGATTTGAATATTTAGGCCTTTTATGTTTTAGGCTTTTGTAAATCTAAAACTATAAATAGGGTGCCTTGCTTTGTATTCAAACACAACACAACATTGAACATATTTCACAGTTGCAGTTTTAGCAAGTGAAAGTTCTATAAGCAATCAGAAATCCCACAGTTTGTGGGTAACAATTTTCTCCAAATATTTCTTCTCTCATTCTTCTCTTTCTTGTTTGTTCTTCTTCTTCTCTTTTGTTGTTCTTGATAATTACTTGTTATTACCATTACTATCATATTGTGAGTTTGTTCATCAATCTTGAGATTAAGATTGAAGAGAATTCTTCATAGGGTGTGAGGTGAATTTCCAACATCTGGTATCTAGAGCTCCGGTTGAGAGATTCAAGGAAGAAAGATAGTGATGGCGATGAACTATCCGAACGACAACTTTCCGGCGACCCTGCCAATTCTCAAGAAAGACAATTATGAGAATTGGTGCAAGCAGATTAAGGTGATTTTCTGTTATCAAGATCTTTGGGATCTTGTGAAGGACGAAGTAACATCGCTTGGGGAGAATGCAACAGAGGCGAAAAAGGTTGCGCACAAAGAATTGAAGAAGAAGGATTATAAAGCACTCTTTATAATTCATCAGTGTGTTGATCCTGATAACTTTGAAAAGGTTAGTGATGTTGATTCAGCAAAAGAAGCATGTGAGATTCTTGAAAAGTCATTTGGAGGCGCAGAGAAGGTGAAAGAGGTGAGGTTACGAACTCACAAGAGAACCTATGAGTTGCTTCAGATGGAAGACAACGAAAGCATTACAGATTTCTTCACCAGAGTTACAAAGTTGGTGAATCAAATCAAAGTATGTGGAGAAGCGCTAACAACGAAAGCAGTTGTCTCAAAGATTTTGAGATCGTTGGCTCCAAAATTCGACCACGTGGTAGTTGCCATAGAAGAGTCGAAAGATTTGTCAGTGTTGACGAAGGAAGAGCTTCAAGGGACTCTTGAGTCTCATGAACAGAGGATGGCTGAGAGAGCTGCAGGAAAGTCGAAAGATATGTCTTTGCAGGCGCAGTCAGAAAAGGAAAGAAAAGGCAAAGGTAGCTGGAATGGCAACAAAGGAGGAAACCAGTCGAATCAGAAGAAACCTTGGAACCAAGGAAACCAAAGAGGTGGTGCTGCAGGTAAAGGAAGAGGTGGTGGTCGAAAGACAGACAAAAGCCACATTCAATGTTTCAATTGCCAGAAGTATGGTCATTATTTTAGTGATTGTCCAGAAAGGAAGAGAATTCAAGAGACTGATGCAAAGCTGGCGAAACATGAAGAAGAAGAAACGTTGTTAATGGTCACAACAAAAGATGAAGAAAGATTCCAAGATCAGTGGTACTTGGACTCAGGATGCTCATCACACATGACTGGAAGGAAAGATTGGTTTGTCAACATGAAGCCCTCGTCGAAGAACACAGTGAAGTTTTCAAATGACAACACTCTAGCAGCCAAAGGTGTTGGTGATGTTCTGATTATGAGGAAAGACGGCAAAAGGTCAACAATTTCCAATGTGTTGTACATACTAGGCATGAAGAGTAATTTGCTTAGTATAGGGCAGCTTGTCGAAAATAACTACAAGGTAGTTATCAAAGACAAGATGATGATAGTTCTCGACGCAGGTGGTAGATTAATCTTGAAGGCTCAAATGTCTCAGAATAGGACCTTCAAGATTGGACTAAATGTGATGGAGCACAAGTGTCTAGCAACTGCGGCCAACAAAGATGAGTGGTTATGGCATTTTCGACTAGGTCATCTCAACTTTAATAACATCAAAGAACTGAAGAGAAGAAATATGGTTTAAGGATTACCAGAAATCGACATTCCAAGTGAAGTCTTTGAGGAGTGTGTTCAGTCGAAACAACACAAGAATAGCTTCAGCAAGGATGCAGAAAGGAAGTCGAAGGCAATACTTAAAGTCATATACTCTGATGTATATGGTCCAATCCAGGTGAATTCGATTGGTGGCAATAGATGCTTTGTCACGTTTATAGATGATTACAGTCGAAAGCTGTGGACTTACCTCATCAAGAAGAAAAGTGATGTGATTGAGGTATTTTCCAGATTCAAGTCCATGGTCGAAAGACATGGTGGCCGAAAGCTGAAAATTCTGAGGACTGATGGTGGTGGAGAGTATGTGTCGAAAGAGTTCAATACACTGTGTGTAAAAGAAAGGATTGTGCATGAGGTGGTGCCGCCTTACACTCCACAGCAAAATGGGATTGCAGAACGTAAGAACAGAACCATCATGAATATGCTGAGAAGTATGTTGAATGGAAAGCATCTACCTAAAGAATTATGGGGAAAAGCAGTTTCGACAACAACATATATATTGAACAGATGTTCGACGAAGAAGCTTGAAGGAATCATACCATAAGAATGTTGGTCCGGTGTCAAGCCTAGTCTCAATCACTTGAAGGTGTTTAGGTCTATAG
>CAWUDS030005771.1:12500-32079 GCA_963859935.3 Lathyrus sativus | reverse complement strand
TGATGAAAATAACGGTGGAGACCCATCTAGTTTAACTGATATGCATAATAACATTCATAGCTGGAAGAACAATAGTGAAAATTGTAGTTATAGTCATGGTCATGCTGACTATTCAGCAGATGTGAACAACATACATAATCATAATTTGCTATTTGCAAAAAGTCTATCCGTTTGGGATAGTCATAATAATAGTTATGACATATATTATGCTTATAATGATGATAGTTGGACTTATAACATGAATTGTTGCATTTGGAATTATCTTCGTTCTCAAATCTGGGAGGATATTGACAAATCCATTAATTGTTGCATTTGGAATTATCTTCGTTCTCAAATCTGGGAGGATATTGACAAATCCAATGCCAGTTACCGTGATATGGACTTTAAGAGTTACATTTGCGATAGGGGCCAAAATACTAGTGAAAGCCATAGTACAAATATAATAATATTAAGGAACACAAATGCTAGAAATCAGACAGCAGATCCAGATGATGCAGATATATCTGATGGATCAGATATATCAGATCCATTGGAGATAGATCTATCTGATCCATCCGATACAGATTATCGATACGATCCATTTGCTGATACATCAGATATATCAGATCCATTGGAGATAGATCTATCTGATCTATCAGATACAGATTATCCATATTATATGGATGGATCTGATATATCAGATCCATTGGAGATGGATCTATCTGATCCATCAGATACAGATTATCCATATTATATAGATGGATCTGATATATCAGATCCATTGGAGATAGATCTATCTGATCTATCAGATACAGAGGAGGATCTATATGGTATATACGATCTAGATGAGATCTATTATCTGGATGGATCAGATAGATCAGATCCATTGGAGACATTGGAGACATCAGATCTAGATGAGATCTATTATCCGGATGGATCAGATAGATCAGATCCATTGGAGACATTGGAGACATCAGATCCAGATTATATAAATGATCCGGATGGATCAGATAGATCAGATCCATTGGAGATATCTGATACATCAGATACAGATATATGTCAGAAGGATAGTGATGATAATAGCAAAATGGATATGCTGGCTAAAATGAACCAATATAGTCATTTATGGGTTCTATGCGAAACTTGCTCTAGCTTAAATTTTAAACAATTTTTAGTAGCCAAACTGAGTATTTGCGAATACTGTGGTGAGCATCTGAAAATGAGAAGTTCAGATAGAATCGAACTTTTGATTGATCCAGGTACTTGGAATCCTATGGATGAAGACATGGTTTCTCTGGATCCCATTAAATTTGATTCGATTGAAAAAATTCCAATTCTTCAATGGGATCCCATTGCATTCGACTTGATTTTCGTGGATCCTCCCGAGGAAGAGGAAGAAGATCAACCTTATATCGATCGTCTTGATTCTTATCAAGAAAAGACAGGATTACCAGAAGCGGTTCAAACAGGCATAGGTCAACTAAATGGTATTCCTTTAGCAATAGCTGTTATGGATTCTGAGTTTATCGCGGGTAGTATGGGATCCGTAGTGGGTGAGAAAATAACTCGGTTGATCGAATATGCTACCAATCAACTTTTACCTCTAATTATAGTCTGTGCTTCCGGAGGAGCGCGTATGCAAGAAGGAAGTTTGAGCTTAATGCAAATGGCTAAAATTTCTTCTGCGTTATATAATTATCAAATAAATAAAAAGTTATTCTATGTAGCGATACTTACATCTCCGACTACTGGTGGGGTAACCGCTAGTTTTGCGATGTTGGGGGATATCGTTATTGCGGAACCAAACGCAACCATTGCATTTGCGGGTAAAAGAGTGATTGAACAATTGTTGAATGTGGAAGTGCCTGAAGGTTCCCAATCGGCGGACCTTTTATTCGACAAGGGAGTATTGGATTCAGTCGTACCACGTCATTTTTTAAAGCAGTTTTTAACGGAGTTATTTCAGTTCCATGGTTTCGTTCCTTTGACTAAAAATTTGGAAGATTGAATAAAAACAATTTTAAACTTAGTTTTACGTTATTTTGCACTAAGAATCTATTTTTTATTTCCGCCTTTTTGTAACTAGTTTGTAGCTAATACCTTATTTTACACTATTTTATTTAAACTAATTTAGACTAAGAATATATTTTTTATTTCTCCTATTTAGTAACTCTGATATATAGACTATGGATCTAAAAGACTTGAAAAGATTTTTGAAAAACCTGTGGATCTGGAAAAAAAGACACTGTAAAAAGATTTTTGAAAAACCTGTGGATCTGGAAAAAAAGACACTGTATTATTATTACAGTGACACATATTTTTCCTGCATGGAACTTACCTTTTAAGTATATTAAAAGTAATAGTTCTTCTCCTAGAAAGAAGCCGCCCGTATCCGCCACACATCCTGGTGGATTTATTTATTTTATGTTTTGCGGCCTTTCTTTTTAGGAATATCTTTTTCGTTTTGTTTTTTTATTTCCTTAGAACAATTTTGGATTATTTACTTCAAATGATCCGTGAATTCATTAAGGACGAGACAAACAAAAAAGTTTTATGTTCCTATGTGTCAGAAACTACTTGGATGGACACTATCCCGGGTTTCCAACACGTTTTTTTTTCGAATTTTAAGTCATGTCAGTTTTTTCGTGGGATTCTTTTCTCTCTATCGTTTCTATAGCAATCTTACTCGGATGAACATTTTCGATGCACCGATTAAATGGCTCTTTGTGCTACCAAATAAGATTGTTTCTCTGCTTATCACTGCAATTGTCAGTATCCTAAGCGGTATCATGTTTCAATATATTAATTATTGGACTGTAATTGGCGGAACTAATTTTTTCGATAAAAGAAAAGGAGTGCTATATATTACTCGTTACAGACTTCCTATTCCTGGAATAAGTAGCTCTAATGTTCGCCGCATTTTAATAAAAGAAATTTCGTGCCTCATACTAGTAACTAACCGAATCTGGGGGTGATGTCCTTTATATTGAAACCAGAAAACACGGGACCTTGCCGATGACTCCTACTAAAGATGGGTCGTAGATATATGCTTGCAAAACATGCTTTGGAGTTGTCCAGATTCTTGAATATACCATTGGACATTATTTACAAAGAATACTAATAAAAAAGCGAGTTTAGCCGATCGAGTTTAGCCTATAAAGCGAGTTTAGCCTATAATAATTAATATATTATAGGCTAAACTCGCTTTTTTATTAGTATTTACTTGTAATAGAACTTATGCTTGATAGAAATATTAGAATATATAGAATATTCTAGAGTTGAAAAATGAGATGAAACTGAGGACGAAAAATGGCAAAAAAGAAAGCATTCATTCCCCTTCTATGTCTTACATCTATAGTCTTTTTGCCCTGGTGCATCTCTTTTACATTTAAGAAAAGTCTGGAATCTTGGATTACTAATTGGTGGAATACGAAAGAATCCGAAATTTTCTTGAATACTATTCAAGAAAAAACTATTGTAAAGAAATTCCTAGAGTTCGAGGAACTGTTCCTCTTGGATGAAATGCTAAAGGAATACCCGGAAACACATTTACAAAACCTTCGTATCGAAATCTACAAAGCGACCATCCAATTGATTCAGACGAACAACGAAGATAATATCCATACGATTTTTCATTTCTTTACAAATATAATATGTTTCCTTATTCTAAGTGTTTATTCTATTAGGGGTAATCAAGAACTCATTATTCTTAACTCTTGGGTTCAAGAATTTGTATATAACTTAAGTGACACAATAAAAGCTTTTTCTATTCTTTTCTTAATTGATTTCTCTGTAGGATACCATTCGACTGGTCTTTGGGAACTAATGATTTGGTCTGTCTATAAAGATTTTGGATTTACTCCGAATGATCATATTATATCTTTTCTTGTTTCTATTTTGCCAGCCATTTTAAATATTATTTTTAAATACTGGATTTTCCGTTATTTAAATTGTGTATCTCCGTCGCTTTTATCGATTTATGATTCAATTCCATTCCGTGAATGACTGAAAAAAGGACCCACTGATCCAATTCTAAAATTTGTTTAGCTTTTATATAAAAGCTAAACATTCCAAATTTCACTTATTCATTTTCGTTTTACTCGTATTCTTCCTATATTATAGGCAAATAATTGGAGTAAATAGCAGAATCATGGATAGGGAACTGTGCCAGTTCCCTACCTAATCTTATTGTAGAAATTTTCAGGATCAAGGATTGGACCATGCAAACTAGAAATGCTTTTTTCTTGGATAAAGAAAGAGATTACCCGATCTATTTCCGTATTGCTCATGATCCATATAATAACTCGAGCACCCATTTCAAATGCATATCCCATTTTTGCCCAACAAGGTTATGAAAATCCTCGAGAAGCTACCGGCCGGATTGTATGTGCTAATTGCCATTTAGCTAATAAGCCCGTAGATATTGAGGTTCCACAAGCGGTACTTCCCGATACTGTATTTGAAGCAGTTGTGCGAATTCCTTATGATATGCAAGTGAAACAAGTTCTTGCTAATGGTAAAAAGGGGGCTTTGAATGTAGGAGCTATTCTTATTTTACCAGAGGGTTTTGAATTGGCCCCTCCTCATCGTCTTTCGCCCGAGATTAAAGAAAAGATGGGTAATTTGTCTTTTCAAAGCTATCGTCCCACAAAAAAAAAATATTCTTGTGATAGGCCCCGTTCCTGGGAAAAAATATAGTGAAATTACCTTTCCTATTCTTTCTCCAGATCCTGCTACTAAGAGAGATGTTTACTTCTTAAAATATCCTCTATACGTAGGCGGGAACAGGGGAAGGGGTCAGATTTATCCCGACGGAAGCAAAAGTAATAATAATGTTTATAATGCTACAGCAACAGGTGTAGTAAACAAAATAATACGAAAAGAAAAAGGTGGATACGAAATAACGATAGTAGATGCATCAGATGGACGTGAAGTGATTGATATTCTACCGCCAGGACCAGAACTTCTTGTTTCAGAGGGTGAATCTATCAAACTTGATCAACCATTAACGAGTAATCCTAATGTGGGTGGATTTGGTCAGGGGGATGCAGAAATAGTGCTTCAAGATCCATTACGTGTCCAAGGTCTCTTGCTCTTCTTGGCATCTATTATTTTGGCACAAATCTTTTTGGTTCTTAAAAAGAAACAATTTGAGAAGGTTCAATTGTTCGAAATGAATTTTTAGGAATTTGAATTAATCAACATATTAAGCTGGTAAAAAGAACTCCATTTTTGTTGATAAATTCTGTAAACACCCTTGGTTCTTTCTAGTTTTTGTAGATATACTATATTTAGAAAATTCCTTGTACCGTAGAATTAGTTCAGTCATAGTATGTATATTGTGAAGAAGACTATTTGGTTCTTGGTTTTTTTTTTTTTTCAACTGCACAATTAATTCGAACCATATGATTATGTAGCTGTTTTCGGATTTTAATGTTCTAGAAATCCTCTAATTTCTATTGTTTTAGAATTAACTCGATACTAAACCTAAAAAAATAGGTAGGTACAGAATATTAAGTAAAGTAGAAATAGACAAAGGGAAAACAGGATTCTAGGATGGATAATTTGTCTTTTCCTAGAGTCCTCTTATTGTTTATGTCGAAATAGATAGTGAAGGAATGAAAGCGGGAATTGAATTCACCAAATACAACTTTCTTAATTAACTTAAAAAAAAAAATAGAATCATGAGTCTATATTAGAAATATATTTCTATTCCATTTCCATTCTAAGAAAAAGAAAACTCTTTCTTTGGGGTAATCTATAGTAAAAGAATTGAATAGGCTCTTTTCCAATTGTTTTAGAGAACGAATCGAGATACAATAAGGATTAGATCCGATGGAACGAACAGATGCAAATAAGAGTATGCAAAAGAATCTATCTTGATTCTTTATTTTTTACTTACTAAAATGGGGGGGGAAAGAAAACATAGTTCCTACCTATTAGTAGGATTCATTACCTTACTACTTCTAAGTATATTTTTTATTTATGCTTTCAATTTTTCAATTCTACTCCAAATCGGATAAGAACTTGCTATATGTTCTAATTGGATGTTTCGTCAATGGTGTTAGGACGGAATGGAATCCTTTTTTGACTCTGTACCAGCGATTCCACTATTATTAGAAGATATTCTCCAATTTTTAGTGAAAAACTAAAAGAATACAAGAAAAATAAGTAAACAATAAAAAAAGAATTAATAAAAGAATTTCTTCATATTGATCATATTGATATAGATAGGAGACATAATTGACATGGATATAGTAAGTCTTGCTTGGGCTGCTTTAATGGTAGTTTTTACATTTTCCCTTTCCCTTGTAGTATGGGGAAGAAGTGGACTTTAAAGGTAATACTAATTGAGTTAAGGGATCAAACTGTCTCAATTGTTTTATAGCTGAGTTCTTCCAGTTTTGAACTATTTGAGTTATTTTATTAATACTAATTAATGAAATGCAATTCTATCTGGATTTAGAAATTCTCTTGTATTGCTTCCAGTGGTGTAATATATTCCATGTATATATCTTATTGAAAAAAAAACTCTTTGAATCAAACAAATATTTAAATTGTTGCCATCTTGATATCCCGGGAATCAAGATAATTGGAAACGGATTCCGATTCCATTTAATCTATTTAAATTTTGGAATACTAAAAAGATTCTTTATTTTTATTTATTAGTTACCGGGATTCTGATAAAGAATCTTAAATCTAAAAATGAAACTAAGAAGAATAAAAATGGCGTTGCTTTTGAATTATTTCAGATTGATTGGAACCAATACAAATAGAATAGATTTAGATGAAATAAAGAAAAATGTGGACGCCTACATTCCATATATATCTATAGATCGATATCCATATATCCATATGAAAAGAAAATGATAAATTGGTTCCTCCATAGGAACTCTTTTTTTTTTTAGTAAAACATTCTATTTTTATCCTACTCCTACCGTAATAGAGAATATAGTAGAAAGAAATAGATTTGATTTCTTTCTACTATATGGTTAATAGAATTCTGCTGGTTGTAGTCTGATCATTTTATTTAAAACAAAGATTAAAAGAAATAGAAATCCTTTTTTCATGTTTTTCTTCAATCATTGCTAAGAAATAAGAAGTCATGTTTCAGTAAAATTAGTCACTTTGACTTACCGTTTTTACATAAATTATAAGTAAAAAGGCAGTAGGAACTAGAATAAAGAGTGCAGTAGCTATAAATGCGAGAATATTTACTTCCATAATCTCTATGTTTTCTTTCTCTTTAATTTCTAATAAATACTTCGGGATTTAATCCCATAGAAATAAAAAATATTTCTTCACTAAATTCAATGGTATAAATAGGATCTCGATGATATCCAATCGGATCCATATCACGAATAACTATATGTGATCTATCAAATCAAGAATTCATGGTCGAGAATTGAATAGTATAACATCGGAAGATGTTTTATCCATACCAAATAAGAAAATGACTTTCTGATGCAATCCAAAAGTCCTTTTTCTTTGTCCCAACCTTTCCCTAAAACTAAAAAAGAAAAAAGGAGATACCCGTTAGAAATGATATTTTTTTTTTATTTTTATTCCCTTTCATACACTAAATCCATTGATATTTTTTGGATTTGTATCCATCGGGACTGACGGGACTCGAACCCGCAGCTTCCGCCTTGACAGGGCGGTGCTCTGACCAATTGAACTACAATCCCAGGGAAAAAGTCGTATAGTATACATATATATTCTTACAATTTCATCCAAATTCTTTGTTTTTCTATTTGAGATTCGAACCCCCTGGGGCTTACTTCTATATATATTCCTATTTGGATGGGTCTGCACTTTATCGACACGGATGACTCGCATCGCAATCCGTTCGTTATTGCCAACTTGATTTAAAAATAAATCAATCAAGAAATCAAGGAAACAAAAAAGAGTCTTTTTTGTTTTTTAACTTTAACCCTTTCCTTAGACTTTAAACTTACAGATCCCGATAGGAATTTTGCAAAATCCTAATTTGTGGAAAAAATATGTAAGTAATATGGAAAAAAACACATAGGACTCGAGATTCTAATCTTGTGTATCCGAACCCATTGGTGATTTTAAGAGAACACCAAATGGGGTCTATCATTTCATGGTGGATCCGTAAATATTTTATTTTTGGGCCGAGCTGGATTTGAACCAGCGTAGACATATTGCCAACGAATTTACAGTCCGTCCCCATTAACCGCTCGGGCATCGACCCAGCAGGAAGAATCCAATTTAGTCTTTATTGATAATCCCTGATCCATTTCCTTTCGTAGTATCCTACCCCCAGGGGAAGTCGAATCCCCGTTGCCTCCTTGAAAGAGAGATGTCCTAAACCGCTAGACGATGGGGGCAGCCTTGCCCGACCTCCATTCTACTATGTTCATAGTATGAACAGTTTTTTGAAATTGTCAATAGAATGATTCAATCAGAAGGATCTTCCCATCTTTCAGAATTCCTTACAATTTTTGGATTCACCCTTTCGATTTCGAAATGGTTCATTCCAATCACCAATCTAGAATTCAACAAAATACAAAATAAAACGAAGTAATGCGAAAGAAACCAAAATAAACATAGAATCCTTTCTGGAAATAATTGATTTGCTGGAACAGGGGGGCATTAACACCTTATTTCGTTCACTTTCATTCAGTGTTAAGAAGATTGAATTAGGTATATTTCTATTTCACACTAAGTAGGGAAATAAAAAAATGAGAATGAATCCGGAAATGGAGTAAAATAAAAAAGGATGAAGATCAATAAGAATTGAGTTAAGGGACAGGATAGAATCCATTTATCAAAGATTCGGAAATATTTGAAATAGATGTACTCAACTCATATTCATATTCATATTCATATTGGCTGATTCTGTATTCGGGAATTGACTCAAACGGCGCCCTTTTAACTCAGCGGTAGAGTAACGCCATGGTAAGGCGTAAGTCATCGGTTCAAATCTGATAAAGGGCTTTTTTTTGATCAAAAAATGATAACAGTAGTATTTCTATTTGAAGAAAGATATACAAATATTCTTGATATTTGTAAGAAGTTTCTGTTTGTAATAAAATAAAAAAAACTAATGAATAGTTGAATTTCATTATAAAAAATCCAATTTAGAATTTAAACTCTATTAAGTTATTGTTATCATTCGAATAGAGTAAACTCATTCTAGTTAGAAAGGGAAATAGTATTCTTTTCTATATATATTTCTTTTTTTAGAATCTGATATTTTCTTTGCTTTAATTGTCATATACTCCTATTTTGGATTCTTCCAATCCAATAAAGGGAAAGATTCTAAAAAAAGTAAGTGGACCTAACCTATTGAATCAGAACTATATCCACTATTCTGATATTCCAATTGGTGGATAGAAATGAAATTCGAACAGTGTATCTTTTTTTCTTTTTAATACCCTTTTGGTTCGAACTCTGCAAGAATCCGTCTATATTTCGGATAATATCTTATTGTTCCTAGGAATCAATTGCTACTCCTCTCCTCCAATGGGAGGGCTTATTCTAAGTTCCAACAGACAAGTCATTTGACTTCCAAATATCTTTTTTCCGAATACAAGAAAAGATCAAAATTGATTTCTATTATTTCTTTAAGATAGGTCTATAAAAATAGAAGATATGTCTATAAAAAGAATAGAAAAATCCATCCAATCATGACTTCGAGTATCAAACATTTGGTTTTCATATCTATGATGCATACGAGATTTTGAAGGCAATTATTGGACGAAACTTTCAGTTAGAATCTATTATTATTAATCCAATTCCCTAGAATATTCAAAAATAGGACAGATAGATAAAAAAATAAATAGAGAAAAAGAGTCCAATTTATTACCTCGATCCGCAAGTAAAGGGTATACGTCGGAATTAGATTAATCTGAATGACAGAAAAATAGAACAAAGAATACAATAAAAGAAATCAATGTAAAATAGAAAGTAAAAATAGTAAAATAGAAAGTAAAAATAGGATCCTCTAGTAGTTTTCTAGACATACAAATTCGAATAATATAGAAAACTATTTTTTTTTTTTAATTTCACGAACAAGATTCAAAAAGAATCTTATTTGATAAAAGCAGAGTAGTATGTCTGGGGATCCGCTGGTAACGAGAGTAATAAAAGCGATCGATCATTTGTTTTTGGAATAGTTCTTTAAAAAATGTATTTCTAGGATTTATGAGTCATAAGACAATTTTCGAGTCATGACTTAGGGAATTTTGTTAGAATAGAAAGGAATAAGCCAATTAATTAAGTTAATGGATTTATTAGATATCAATGGACAAAAAAAGAATTTTTCTATTCGAACCCCAGTAGAAAAGAAGGGACAGTCTACGAGAAATCATATTCTATATAAAATGAAAAAAGCCTCGAAGGTTCCATCGTTGAAAATCCTAGGAGGTGTTCGGAAATGGTTTGAAGTAGTTGAATAGGAGGATTACTATGACTATAGCTCTTGGTAAATTTACCAAAGATCAAAATGATTTATTTGATATTATGGATGACTGGTTACGGAGGGACCGTTTTGTTTTTGTGGGTTGGTCCGGTCTATTGCTCTTTCCTTGCGCCTATTTTGCCGTGGGGGGTTGGTTCACAGGTACCACCTTTGTAACTTCATGGTATACTCATGGATTGGCAAGTTCCTATTTGGAAGGTTGTAACTTCTTAACTGCAGCAGTCTCTACTCCTGCTAATAGTTTAGCACACTCTTTGTTGTTACTGTGGGGTCCTGAAGCACAGGGAGATTTGACCCGTTGGTGTCAATTAGGTGGTCTGTGGACTTTTGTTGCTCTTCACGGTGCTTTCGGATTAATAGGTTTTATGTTACGTCAATTTGAACTTGCTCGATCTGTTCAATTGCGGCCTTATAATGCAATCGCATTCTCCGGTCCAATTGCTGTTTTTGTTTCTGTATTCCTGATTTATCCACTGGGCCAGTCTGGTTGGTTCTTTGCGCCTAGTTTTGGTGTAGCAGCTATATTTCGATTCATTCTCTTTTTCCAAGGGTTTCATAATTGGACATTAAACCCATTTCATATGATGGGAGTTGCTGGTGTATTGGGCGCTGCCCTACTATGCGCTATTCATGGCGCTACCGTAGAAAATACCTTATTTGAAGATGGTGATGGCGCAAATACATTCCGTGCTTTTAACCCAACCCAAGCAGAAGAAACTTATTCAATGGTTACTGCTAACCGCTTTTGGTCCCAAATCTTTGGGGTTGCTTTTTCCAATAAACGTTGGTTACATTTCTTTATGTTATTTGTACCAGTAACTGGTTTATGGATGAGTGCTCTTGGAGTAGTCGGTCTGGCCCTGAACCTACGTGCCTATGACTTTGTTTCTCAAGAAATCCGCGCAGCGGAAGATCCTGAATTTGAGACTTTCTACACCAAAAATATTCTCTTAAACGAAGGTATTCGTGCGTGGATGGCGGCTCAAGATCAGCCTCATGAAAACCTTATATTCCCTGAGGAGGTTCTACCACGTGGAAACGCTCTTTAATGGAACTTTACCTTTAACTGGTCGTGACCAAGAAACGACTGGTTTTGCTTGGTGGGCCGGGAATGCCCGACTTATCAATTTATCCGGTAAACTACTGGGGGCCCATGTAGCCCATGCCGGATTAATAGTATTCTGGGCCGGAGCAATGAACCTATTTGAAGTTGCTCATTTCGTACCCGAGAAGCCCATGTATGAACAAGGCTTAATTTTACTTCCCCATCTAGCTACTCTAGGTTGGGGGGTAGGTCCTGGAGGGGAAGTTATCGACACCTTTCCATACTTTGTATCTGGAGTACTTCACTTAATTTCCTCTGCAGTATTGGGCTTTGGCGGTATTTATCATGCACTTCTGGGACCTGAGACTCTTGAAGAATCTTTTCCATTCTTTGGTTATGTATGGAAAGATAGAAATAAAATGACTACTATTTTAGGTATTCACTTAATTTTGTTAGGTATAGGGGCTTTTCTTCTAATATTGAAGGCTTTTTATTTTGGGGGTATATATGATACCTGGGCTCCAGGAGGGGGAGATGTAAGAAAAATTACCAACTTAACCCTTAGTCCAAGCATTATATTTGGTTATTTACTAAAATCGCCTTTTGGGGGAGAAGGTTGGATTGTTAGTGTGGACGATTTGGAAGATATAATTGGGGGACATGTATGGTTGGGTTCCATTTGTATACTTGGTGGAATCTGGCATATCTTAACCAAACCCTTTGCATGGGCTCGGCGTGCACTAGTATGGTCTGGGGAAGCTTACTTATCTTATAGTTTAGGTGCTTTAGCCGTTTTTGGTTTTATAGCTTGTTGCTTTGTCTGGTTTAATAATACTGCTTATCCTAGTGAGTTTTATGGTCCCACTGGACCGGAAGCTTCTCAAGCTCAAGCATTTACTTTTCTAGTTAGAGACCAACGTCTTGGAGCTAATGTAGGCTCCGCTCAAGGGCCTACCGGTTTAGGTAAATATCTAATGCGTTCTCCGACCGGAGAAGTCATTTTTGGAGGAGAAACTATGCGTTTTTGGGATCTGCGTGCTCCCTGGTTAGAACCTCTAAGAGGTCCTAATGGTTTGGACTTGAGTAGACTGAAAAAAGATATACAGCCTTGGCAAGAACGTCGTTCCGCAGAATATATGACTCATGCTCCTTTAGGTTCTTTAAATTCCGTGGGTGGCGTAGCTACAGAAATTAATGCAGTCAATTATGTCTCTCCTAGAAGTTGGTTAGCTACTTCTCATTTTGTTCTAGGATTCTTCCTATTCGTAGGTCATTTATGGCACGCGGGAAGAGCTCGCGCAGCTGCCGCAGGATTTGAAAAAGGAATTGATAGAGATTTGGAGCCTGTTCTTTCCATGACTCCTCTTAATTGAGACATGAAATCCAATGCTTGACGTAAGAATCACTTTGATTTTAGTATACATATTGAGTTGAGTCGAGGAGATCATATTGAAAAAATATTTTCTTTTTCAATTCATTTATATCTAATCTTTTTTCGGGCTCGGCTATATCACCACTTAGCCGAGCCCGAAAAAACCGAGCCAACTTAAATCAATTTAAATCAATAAAAGAAAAAAATCCATTCGCCAAGAAAAAGGAGAGAGGGGGATTCGAACCCTCGATAGTTCTTTGTTTGGAACTATACCGGTTTTCAAGACCGGAGCTATCAACCACTCAGCCATCTCTCCAAAAGCTAATTTCTATTTTATCTTTATTCCACTCAAGAGAACATGACCATACAAATTAATACCCTTTTCTCTATGATAAAGATATCCAGTGTGAATCTATTGGTCTAGTTCTCTATCCATATATATTATATATTATATATTCATGATCCAGCATGCTCTTTTGTGAAGTAAAAAAAAAAAAAACTACCCCTCGATTCATGCCTCAATAAGGAGTGTCATCTAAAATCAATGGATTCATGATAAAACCCCCCATAATGAGAATGTGTTTTTTATTTATTTTTGGAAGGGGTCAAATCAAAAGAAAAGGGGTTGGGGGATCAAATGGTATAGTTCTTTTGTTGGTAAATTAGAGGATTATAAACATGACTATTGCGTTTCAATTAGCTGTTTTTGCATTAATTGTTACTTCATCCATTTTATTAATTAGTGTACCTGTTGTATTTGCTTCTCCTGATGGTTGGTCAAGTAACAAAAATGTTGTCTTTTCCGCTACATCCTTATGGATTGGATTAGTATTTCTAGTGGGTATTCTGAATTCTCTCATCTCTTGAAACTATTCATTCTAGATCAAAAAACGAAATGACCCCTCCCCCCGAATTCTTTCGGGTTGTGAGGCACATGAAAATGGAATATATAAGACCCCACCAATAAAGAAAACGAAAACATTAATAATGGGAATTATTAATGGGAGGGGTCAAACTTCTTCTATTGGAAAAAGCTTATATCTTATACTTAATATGATATACATAGTAAAACGAAAAACTTGAAGATTAAAATATTCATATTATTTTCTGAATTTCATATTCTTTTCGGAATCGAAAATAAAATAGATATATAGATCATAGATAAATATCTATAATCTGCACAATTTGACATCAAAGTAACATGCTGGTGTCAGACAACTTCATCATTTTTTTATGCCAGTAGGTGTTCCAAAGGTAGCCTTTCAAATTCCTGGCGAGGATGAAGCTACTTGGGTTGACTTATACCATCAACTTTTTTACGACAGAATCCTTTTTTTAGGGCAAGAGATTGAGAGTGAAATAGCAAATCAAGTTGCTGGTATGATGATATATCTCAGTTTAGATATAAATAAATACATAGAGAAAAGAGAAATAAATAGAATAGAAAAAACAATCGATAAAAAAAATACATCAAATTTTTTTAATTTTTTTAAATAAAGGGGGATATATGAATCAAACGAAGAAAAATGACTTAGACATTTGGATTTTAGAATTGCGAGACATTTTTAGAGAGAGCAAGAATTCTTCCTATTTCTCAGATTCCTGGACACAATTCCATTCAGTCATATCTGTCATTCACATTTTTTTCCATCAAGAGAGTTTTATCAAACTCTTAGACTCCAGAATTTGGAGTATCCTAGTTTCACGCGGTTTAACAAGATATTTCACGATCAAGAATTTTGTCTTATTTCTACTAGCGATCCTTATATATCGTATTAACAATCGAAAGATGATCGAAAAAAAAAATATTTATTTGACAGGGCTTCTTCCTATACAAATCAATTCCATTGGATCCGGGAATGATCCATTGGAAGACTCAAAAGATTCGTTCAATATCAATAGGTTGGTCATGACTAGGTTGATTGTTCCGCTCCTGTCTGGTCCAAAAGAAAAAAATATATCTGAGAGAGATAATTGCTCTTTTTTCGGCGACAGATGGTCAGAACTTCATCTGGATTTGAATCCTACTGAGAAGTCCGCTCAAGATATAAAATTATTTAAAAAAGAAGAAGATGTTTCTTTTGTTCTTTCGAGGCAATCGGAAAATAAAGAAATAGCCAATATAGTTAAGATAATCATGTATTTACAAAATAATGTCTCAATTCATCCTATTTCATCCGATAGAGGATGTGATAGGGTTGCAAAGGAGAAACTTTTGACAGTTCCAAATCATATTTCATTCTTGAACAAAAAGCTAGTTTTTGGTTTATTTGATCTATTCCATGACCAGAATAGGGGGGGGTACTTGTTACATCGCGATTTTCAATCAGAAGAGAGATTTCAAGAAATGGCAAATCTATTCAATCTCTCAATAACTAAGCCGGATCTGGTGTATCATAATGGATTCTCTTTTTCTATTGATTTGTCGAAAATTGATGATAAACAATTTGTAAATCAAGTATTCAACTCCAGGGATGAATCAAAAAAGAAATCTTTATTGGTTCTGCCTCGGCTTTTTTACGAAGCGAATGAATCTTTTTATCCAAAGATCATAAAAAAATGGGTCCAGACCTCTTGTGGGAATTCTTTTCAAGGTAATCGATTCAATCGCAACTTAGAATATGTAATTAAAAGGTATGAAAATGATATTCATAATCATATATACCTCTAAGGAAACACATGATCAATCAACGTTTCTCAAATTGGAAAAAGAGTCAGAAGAAATGCTTTGATCCTCTTCTTTTTATTTATCGAACCGAGAGATCCGTGAATAAGGATCCAAATACAGATAAATACAAATGGTCCAAGGGGAGCAAGAATTTCCAGGAACATTTGGACCATTTCATTTCTGAGGAGAATAGCCGTTTTCAAGTAGTGTTCGATCGATTACATATGAATGCATATTCGATTGATTGGTCTGAGGTTATCGACAAAAAAAATTTTTCTAAGTCACTTTGTTTGTTTTTGTCCAAGCTTCTTCCCTTTTTCTCTAACTCAGTTCCTTTTTTCTTGGTGAGTTTTGGGAGTATGCCCGTTCATAGGTCTCAGATCCATATGGATGAATTGAAACGTATGAATGATGCACTCGGGAATCAGTTGTTAGAATCAATGGGTCTGCAAACGGTTCATTTGAAAAAAAAGAAAGCCCTATTATTGGATGACTATTATACTTCTCAAAAATCGAAATTATTGATCAATCAGATAGCAAATCAAGACAATTGGCTGAATCCTGTGAAATGTTTTCATAGAAGTTCATTGATTTCCTCTTTTTATAAAGTAAATCGACTTCGATTCTTGAATAATCAAGATTTCGATTGTAAGAAAAGATTCTCTTTTTATGGGGAAAGGTCCTGTAATTATGATTTTTTGTATGAACAATTCCTCAATGTCTTGTTCAGTCGAAAGAAAATATTTTCTTTTGGCGACGGGAAAAAAAAACATGTTTTTTTGGACAGAGATACTATTTCACCAAGCGAGTTAGAGGTCTCTAACATATTAAATAATTTTCCGCAAAGTGGTGATGACGGATATGACTTGTACAAATCTTTCCATTTTCCAACTCGCGGTCCTAGAGCTATTGCGGACATTTCTGGAACACCTCTAACAGAGGAAGAAATAGTGAATTTTGAAAGAACTTATTGTAATCGTCTTTCCGCTATTAATCTGTCTGATCCAAAATGGAAAAAGTTGCATACGTATTTGGATTTCGATTTAAACATAGATTTGCTTGACACTGATTTGCGTGACACTCTATATACTCTATATTCATATACTCTATATTCTGAGGAATTTTTACCATCCGAAAAGAGGAAAAAAAAACCTCTAAAAAAATTCCTTAAAAAAGGGCAGATGTATAGAAACTTTCAAAGAAAGAGTAGTTTTTCAACCGTTCTCTCCAAATTGAAGCCATTGTACCCGTATATAATACCGTCGCTCCTTACCACGACAGGGCAAAAAAATCTACTTTTACTATTTATACATACTTTTTCAGACCTATTTGTGATACTAAAGAAGAGTCCTAAATGGAAAAAAATGTTATCTATTTTGCCTAATCTTATCCATGGAGCCAAGGCAATTCTTCGGAAAAAACTGGGTATTGGACAACGGAATCGTATAAGTGAGATTTGGAGTAAGTGTTTACATAAGTCTCTTGTAGAGGTGTACGAAAAAGATCTTCTTCACACAAATAATGAGTCACCATTCATATCGACACATCTGAGATCACTAAATATTGAGGAGTTCCTGTTTTCAATCCTTTTACTTCTTCTTATTACTGGATATTTAGTTCATACACATCTTTCCTTTGTTTCTCGATTCTCTAATGAGTTACAGACAGAGTTCGAACAGGTCAAATCGTTGATGATTCCATCCTACATCATTGAATTGAAAAAACTTCTGGATAGGTATGGTACATCAGAACAAAAATATTTCTGGTTACAGTATATTTTTCGAATGGCTCTAAAACAATTCGAAAATTTTCGAGAAGAAAGACGAGGTTCGCCTTCTGGCGTCCCAAGGGGTGAAGGTTTTAATCTCATGAAGTTCATAAGGATTCTACCAAATCCCATCAATCGAATCGCGTTTTTGAAAAATACGAGACATTTAAGTCATACAAGTAAAGAAATCTATTCATTGATAAAAAAAAGAAAAAACATGAATAGTGATTGCATTTCTGATAAAATAGAATCCTGGATCGCGAATAGTGATTTAATTGCTGATAAAGAAAGAGAATTCTTGCTTACTTTCTCTACCTTAACGACAGAAAAAAGGATGGATCAAATTTTAGTGAGTCTTACTAATAGTGATGAGTTATCAAAGAATAACTCTGGTTATCAAATGATTGAACAACCGGGAACAATTTACTTACGATATTTAATTGACATTCATAAAAAGGATCTAATGAATTATGAGTTCAATACATCCTGCTTAGCAGAAAGACGGGTATTCCTCGCTCATTATCAGACAATCACTTATTCAGAAATCCCGTGTAGGGCTAGCTGTTTGGATTTCCCATCTCATGATAAACCCTTTTCGCTACGCTTAGCCCTATCCCCTTCTAGGGGTATTTTAGTGATAGGTTCTATAATAACTGGACAATCCTATTTGCTCAAATCTCTAGCGACAACCTCCTATGTTCCTTTCATTACAGTATTTGTAAACAAGTTCCTGGAGAACTTTCCTAGGGGTTTTGATACGAGTTATGATGAGGACGATCTTTTTGATCAAAGAGAGGGTACCATTTACAGTCTTTTACCGGATTACGAGGGTAGTTGCTATAATCCAGAGAATTATGAAAGGGATCATAGCGACGATTTCGACCGTAAGCTTGATAGCCGATTGAAGTTTCTAAGTATGGAGGATCCGGTATCTAGCGATATCATACCGGAAAAGGAACTAGACCGGTTTTATCTCACAATTCAATTGGAATTAGTAAAAGCAATGTCTCCTTGCATAATTTGGATTCCAAACATTCATGATTTCGATAGGAAGGAGTCGGATGACTTATCGCTGGGTATATTAGTGAACTCTCTTTCCAGAGATTCTGAAAAAGGTTCTACTAGCAATAATCTTGTTATTGCTTCTACTCATATTCCAGAAAAAGTAGACCCTTGTTTAATAGGGACGGATAAATTAAATACATGCATTAAGGTACGAAGGCTTCTTATTCCACAACAAAGAAAGCACTTTTTTACTCTTTCATATACTAGGGGATTTCACTTGGAAAAGCAAATATTCAATACTAATCGATTGGGGTCTATAACTCTAGGTTCTAATGTACCTGATCTTGTAGCACTTACTAATGAGGCGCTATCGATTAGTATTATACAAAAGAAATCTATTATAGACACTAATATAATTCGATTTGCTCTTCATAGACAAACTTGGAATTTTAGATCTCATATAAGAGAGATTCAGGATCATGGGATCCTTTTTTATCAGATAGGGAGGGTTGTTTCACAAAATCTACTTCTCAGTAATTGCTCTATAGATCCTATATCTATCTATATGAAGAAGACAGCATGTCAGGAGGGGGATTCTTCTTTGTACAAATGGTACGTCGAACTTGGAAGAAGCATGAAGAAATTAACTATACTTCTTTATCTTTTGAGTTGTTCTGCCGGATCGGTCGCTGAAGACTTTTTTTCTGTACCCAGACCTAATGAAAACAATGATGCTTCTTATAGACTCCGTGAGAATGATTCTGATCTAGTTCATGGGCTATTAGAAATAGAGGGTGCTCTGCTGGGACCCTCCGAGACAGGAAGTCGGTTTGATAATGATGGAGTGCCGTTGCTTCTTCGGCCCGAAAGAAATCCCTTAAAGATGCTTCAAAATGGGTTTTCTTCTATCATTTATAATAGTGAACGATTTCTCTATAAAAAATATGAACCGGGGTTCGAAGAAGGGGAAGGAGTCGGAGTCTACGACCCGAAACAGATAGAGCTAGAGCTAGAGCTAGACCTAATGGAGGAATTATTGGAAAACATACTTTGGGCTCCTAGACTGTGGCGCCCTTGGTGCTTTCTCTTTGACGAAGGGTCCAATGAATTGAGATTTCCCTATGGGGAAGGGTCATTTCAGGACAAAGATGATTATGATGAAAAGGGTGAGAATGATTCGGAGTTCTTGCAGGATGGAACCATGCAGGACCAGACACGAGTGAGATCTTCCAACGAACAAGGCTTTTTTCACATAAGCCATTTCATTTGGGACCCCGGAGATCCACTCTTTT
>CAWUDS030005771.1:0-2500 GCA_963859935.3 Lathyrus sativus | reverse complement strand
CACGAAAGAAAGGACTCTCTGAACCGAGATCATTAACTAATATATAATAATAGAATAGTATACAATACAACTGTCTTTTCCATATATTCTCTCTGGGTTCCGTTGCTACTACACGCTTTACACAATTAATCGTAAAAATTAGATTATTCTAAATATATATAGAATCTAATTTTTTTGAATGAGTCATAAGCAACTACAAAAAAATAATTATCTTTTTCATTACTGGATTGAAGTCAGAACTAGATAGTTCTAATTTAGTGCTTTTTTTTTTGATTTCAAAAAGTCAAAATTGAAAAAAAAAACAGATCTGAATAGAGAAATCAAAACGTTCTTTTACTTAAATAAAAAAAAATGATTCCATATATCATATATTTCTCTATTCAGATCTGTTCAATAAAATTACTTTTTATTCTCAATTTATATAATAAATGTTTAGAAATGTACTCAATAAATATCGAACTTTACTTTATTCAATCTCGACGATTGACTAAATACTGGGTTATTATGATTTCGAGTAAGCCGCTATGGTGAAATTGGTAGACACGCTGCTCTTAGGAAGCAGTGCTAGAGCATCTCGGTTCGAGTCCGAGTAGCGGCATGGCATCCTATATTTTATTTGAAAAATTTTCAAATAATCATATCATAAGTCCTATAATGAATTCCCTATTTCTATTCCGAGTATTCATACCTTTTTTATTTTCATTATAGATATTTTTATTTTCATGATATATATGATATTATCAACTTTAGAGCATATATTAACTCATATATCGTTTTCCCTTATATCAATTGTTATTTCAATTCATTTGATAACCTTATTAGTCAATGAAATTGTAGGATTATATGATTTGTCCAAAAAAGCCATGATAATAACTTTTTTCTGTGTAACGGGATTGTTAATTACTCGTTGGTTTTTTTCGGGACATTTACCATTTAGTGATTTATATGAATCCCTAATCTTTCTTTCATGGGGTTTTTCAATTTTTCATATGGTTCTTTTTTTTAAAAAGGAGAAAAACCTTTTAAGTACAATAATTGCACCAAGTGTTATTTTTACCCAAGCCTTTGCGACTTCGGGTCTTTTAACCAAACTGCATCAATCCGTAATATTAGTACCCGCTCTACAATCCCATTGGCTAATGATGCACGTAAGTATGATGATACTGGGCTATGCAGCTCTTTTATGTGGATCATTATTATCAGTGGCTATTTTAGTCATTACGTTTCAAGAAGTCATCCAAATTCTTTCTTTTACCAAGAATTTTGATTCTTTAAAAAAATCAGTTGATTTTGTTGAAATCAAATACATGAATAGGAATGAAAGAAACAATGTTTTACGAAAAACTTATTTTTCTTCTTCTAGAAATTATTATAGGTCTCAATTTATTCAACAATTGGATCGTTGGGGTTATCGTATTATTAGTATGGGTTTTCTCTTTTTAACGGTAGGTATTCTTTCAGGAGCAGTATGGGCTAACGAGGCATGGGGTTCCTATTGGAATTGGGATCCAAAGGAAACTTGGGCCTTTATTACTTGGACCATATTCGCGATTTATTTACATACTAGAAAAAATAAAAAATTAGAGGGTGTAAATTCTTCAATAGTGGCCTCGATAGGATTTCTTATAATTTGGATATGTTATTTGGGGATCAATCTATTAGGAATAGGACTACATAGTTATGGTTCATTTACATCTAATTGACTCAAAGAACCTGATAAAGAAAAATATGGAAAGCATATAAATATATACTTTCCATAAATCGTCGAGAACCCTTTCAATCAAGTAATGTAATGATTCAAGGGGTTCTCACAAACAACAAACATATTCGATTCTAATTTCAATTTTTTAAATGAATCTAACGGGAAAATATTTTTTTGTATCTTTTTGATTCATTTATTCACAAAAATCATCCATCAAAAATGAGATAGAATAGCTTCAACCTTGTCAACCGAAAATGAGAAAATGAAATCTGGATAAATACCAATACCTATTATGGGTATAAGGATAGAAATAGAAATAAATAATTCTCTGGGCCCAGAATCAAAAAAAGAAGAGTTTGATGTATTAAAAAACTTGTATCCATAGAACATTTGCCGTAAGATAGATAATAAATAAATAGGAGTTAATATCATTCCAATTGCTGTTACAAAAGTAATTAGTATTTTCATCATGAAAAGATATTTTTGACTAGTAATTATTCCAAAAAAAACTATCAATTCTGCAACAAAACCGCTCATGCCAGGCAATGCAAGAGAAGCCATTGATAAGATAGTGAAAATAGTGAATATTTTTGGCATTGGGATAGCCATTCCGCCCATTTCGTCAAGATAAAGAAGACGCAGTCTATCATAACTAGTTCCTGCCAAGAAAAAAAGGGCAGCGCCAATAAATCCATGAGATATTATTTGTAAAATGGCCCCGTTGAGACCAGTATCACTTATAGAACCAATTCCTATAATTATAAAACCCATATGAGATACGGAAGAATAAGCGATTCT
>CAWUDS030005770.1:32500-49317 GCA_963859935.3 Lathyrus sativus | reverse complement strand
TCATTCACAACCACTGATGAAGGATTCCTCGAAAAGTTCAGGATTACGAATCCTTTTTTGTTTGATGAAAAGTCCAAATACAATGGATTCGGTCTTATACATACGCGAGGAAGGAAATACTAAAAGAAAGAAGAAACAATCTTCTTCTTTCTTTTATCACTTAGGAGCCGTCCGAGATGAAAGTCTCATGCACGGTTTTGAATGAGAGAAAGAAGTGAGGAATCCTCTTTTCGACTCTGCCTCTCCCACTCCAGTCGTTGCTTTTCTTTCTGTTACTTCGAAAGTAGCTGCTTCAGCTTCAGCCACTCGAATTTTGGATATTTCTTTTTATTTCTCATCAAACCAATGGCATCTTCTTCTAGAAATCCTAGCTATTCTTAGCATGGTATTAGGGAATCTCATTGCTATTACGCAAACAAGCATGAAACGTATGCTTGCCTATTCGTCCATAGGTCAAATCGGATATGTAATTATTGGAATAATTGTTGGAGACTCAAATGGTGGATATGCAAGCATGATAACTTATATGTTGTTCTATATCTCCATGAATCTAGGAACTTTTGCTTGCATTGTGTTATTTAGTCTACGTACCGGAACTGATAACATTCGAGATTATGCAGGATTATACACGAAAGATCCTTTTTTGGCTCTCTCTTTAGCCCTATGTCTCTTATCCTTAGCAGGTCTTCCTCCACTAGCTGGTTTTTTCGGAAAACTTTCTTTATTCTGGTGTGGATGGCAAGCAGGCCGATATTTCTTGGTTTCAATAGGACTTCTTACAAGCGTTGTTTCGATCTACTATTATCTAAAAATAATTAAGTTATTAATGACTGGACGAAACCAAGAAATAACTCCTCACGTGCGAAATTATAGAAGATCTCCTGTAACATCAAATAATTCCATTGAAGTGAGTATGATTTTATGTGTGATAGCATCTACTATACTAGGAATATCAATGAACCCCATTATTAAAATGGCTCAGGATACTCTTTTTTAGCTTCTACAATTGATTGACCTCTTATATTACTAACTGAAATGAAAGAATTAGTGGATCTGTTCCACCAAAAATGGGAATGGGCTAAGGTTATGAACTTATAATTTATATATAATCTGATGAGCGAATCAATTCCATGATTCTAAGTTCATTCCATTTCGGATTAAAATGGAATAAGGAAGTTTTGTTTTTTACATATCTATCATTATTTGTGACCTTATATCAACCCTGATTACTCCTTTTAGCTTCGATTGAATCGAGAAATGAAATAGGTTTGATTGTCCCTTTCTTTATTTTGTTTGTAAATAAAAGAATATAAAATAAAAAGACATAGAATAATCAGAATTTTATTAAAAAAGTAAAGAAAACGCAAAATTAGAAAACCTATAGTAACATATAATAGTAACATATGAAACATCGAAATCACAATTCTAGATTAAAGAAAGAAACTTCAAAGTAAATGGATAAATGGAAGACATTTTTAATAGTAACATATAATAGTAACATATAAAATAATAAAAAAATATAAAATAAACATCGAAATAACAATTGTAAATAAAAACAAACTTAAAAGGGGGATAACTATGACTTTTAACTTTTTTATACGAAATTCCTTAGTGGGTTTCTGCCTTAGGATACTGAATTCAACCGTTGTGATCGGACTCTATTATGGATTTCTTACTACAGCCTGCATAGGACCGTCTTATCTCTTCCTTATTCGAGCCCGGGTTATGGAAAAAGGTTCCGAGACGGAAATAGCAGCAACAAGCGGGTTTCTTACGGGACGCGTCATGATGTTCATATCGATCTATTATGCGCCTTTGCATTTGGCATTGAATCGACCTCATACACTAACATTCTTAACTCTGCCGTATCTTTTCTGTAATTATGTCTATCAAAATAACAAACATTACTATTCGGACGATTGGGGTTGGGCATACTACCCGGAGGATTCTGGAGACAACAATCCAAATTCAATACGTAATTTTAGGACTTACAAAGTATTCTTTAACAATCTTTTTTTTCAATTATTAAACCCCCTTCTTTTCCCAAGTTCAATCTTAATAAGATTAATGAACATTTATCTGTTTCGATCCAACAATAAATTGTTATTCTTAACAAGTAGTTTTGTTGGGTGGGTAATTGGTCACATCTTTTTAATGCAATGTGTTGGATTGGTATTAGTCTGGTTCAAGAAAAAAAATTCGATCAAATCTAAGATAACGATGAGATTTGATAAATACATTCTCCTACAATTACGAAATTATGCGGGGCAAATATTTGCCGTTTTCGCCTTTGCAATTTTTGCGCACTATTCAGGCAGAGCAATGATCCCTTATTTTTATGGTGAGGAAATGGAAGGCTACGACGAGAGGTACTCGGAGGAAATCCAAGCTGCAATAGATGCGGAAAGGGAAGAAAATAACGAAGAAGATCTGATGGTTTATTTTTCCGAGAATGAGAAGACTTCCAACAACACGAATATTCAGAAAAAGACAAAAATTGTCCCCCCGGTGGCGGAAAGAGGTCTTGTAAATATTCTTTTCGATTTTCAAAGATGGACTAGGCCTTTGCGATATATAAAAAATGATCACTTCGAGCGGGTTGTAAGAGATGAAAATTCACAATTTTTTTTTCAAACATGTCAAAGTGATGGAAAAAAACGAATATCTTTCACGTATCCACCTCATTTATCTACTTTTCTGAACATCATGGAAAAAAAAATGGATCTCTTCAGAACAGAGAAAACCTCCAATAATGAGAATGAATTGTATAATTCTTGGATCTCCCGTAATAAAGAAAAAAAAAATCAACTAAGCAAGGAATTATTTCAAAGGGCAAAAATTCTAGATAAGAAAGTTAAGAAAGGTAAGAAATTTAATCTTGTGGATGTATTAGAAACTCGAGTTCGATTATCGGATGATAGGGGTCGAAAAAAATACTTACCTAAAATATATGATCCTTTCTTGAATGGACCCGCTCGTGGAGAAATCCAAAAAAGCGTTTCTAAAAAGAAAACTTTTGACTCAAACTCCATATTGATAAATAGGATTCATGGTCTCCTTCTTTGTATGAATACCAATTCTCCAGAATTGGAACAGAAAATAGATAAATTGGATAGAAAATTAGTATTCACTGAAATGGGTTTTTATTTTAAAATAATGAGTAAATTTTCGGAAAAATCAGTATCCAATTTTCATTTTGACGGACTTTCTTCAGTTCCAGAACATGAACAAGTAAAAATCTATTCCAAAGAAAAAAAAATAAAAAGAAACTTCTTATTTGATGCAATTCGGACTAATCCTTTCAATCATAAAACAATTTTTAATAGAAAACTATGTAGTGAAATCAAGGAAATAAGTAAAGAAGTTCCTCGATGGAACTACGAATTACTGGACGAGACGGAGTACATGCTGGAACCGGGCTATAAACAAGAACATCATATTCGTTCCCCAAACGCTGAATATGTAGTTATTTTTAATATGGAATCAAGCTCATTGGGTCCTCGTATTCAAAATAATTCTTTTGCGCATCAATATAAGGAGGCAGAGGACCGCCGTAACGAATTCTCTGTAGCTTGTTATGTACCCGGCGCAGATTTTAACAGAGATCTTATTCGAGGATCTTGGCGCCCTCAAAGGCGTAAAACAGTTATTTCGAGACTCTTTCAAGCAAATGGGAATGTCCATTCCCCCCTTTTTTTGGATATGATCAACAAAAGCAATTCCTTTTTGTTTGATGTTTTGGAGGACATGTGGGACTATTTGACCCTATATTTCAGGAAACCCGATCCTGATAATGTATCATTTTTGAGGTTAAAAAAGGCAAAAAAAGAGAACGAGCAAAGAATGAGAATGGAACAGGACGCCGAAGACGAGGCTGTTGAGACACTTCGAAGAGTCGAAGAAGCCTGGGAGAGCATTCTATATGGTCTAGTAATCAGAAATTTCGTATTGTTATTTATGTCCAGGTTTCGAAAATATATTCTATTACCGTCGTTGATAATAACGAAAAATATCATTCGTATATTATTATTTCAAGATCCAGAATGGTCAGAAGATTTTGGGGATTGGCAAAAAGAAACCCATATTAACTGCACCTATCGGGGCACTCCAGTATATAACAACGCATTGCCATACAACTGGCTCGACGCCGGTCTTCAGATAAGGGTCTTATTCCCTTTTGTTCTGAAAGCTTGGCACGAGAAACCTAAGGTACTATCTACTGAAAAAAAACAATACAGTGAAAAAATATCCGCTGGAGATGAAAAAAGAATCTCTGCAACCCACTTATGGTTTTTAACAGCTTTTGGAACAGTACTCGAATCGTACCCTCAGGTGCATGTACCAAACCCATTTGCATTTTTGGGTCCCATTTTAAAACAAATAACAAAAAAATTGAAAAAAGATTTGAAAAAATGTTTGAAAAAATGGGAGAATGAAGCAAAAGAAGAGTCTCGAATCCTGTTAAAAGAATTCAACGAAATAGAAATTGAAAAAAATTCACCAATCAGTACGAGTAATGCAACTATTAGTCCATCCACATCCACATCCACAGAAAGAAGGATAAAAATCACAGAAAGAAGGATAAATCGTTTAAATGCGAAAAGAAATCAAATCTTAAAAGAAATGGAAAAATTGAGAAAAGAAAGGGTTATAACTAATCCTACAACATTAGAATTACTCAAAAATAGTTGGAAAATATTCAAAAGAAGAAACGTTCGATTAATCCGTAAATCCTATTGTTTTTTCCAAATTTTCATGGAAAGGCTATACACGCATATCGATAACATGGATATCTTTAATATTAACTATATTATAGGATTGACTATTCAATATGTAGAACATTTCCTTACTTCGAGCATTGTACAACGTTCTCTTAATTTTATTAATAATTCTATTAAATTAACTCGTGATTTATTGGAATCAACAAAGAAATTTGTAAAAAAATTCATTTACACGAAAAAAAAAAATGAAGAATATATTGATAGAATAAATCAAAGTATAATTCCATTTATGTCGGTTGTAGACAAACAAAAACGTCGGAATAGGACGGATATGTATTCACAGAATTCTTGTGATGTATCTTCTTTGTCACAAGCCTATGTATTGTTTCAATTATCACAAATGCAAGTTTGTAATGGATATAAATATAGGTTAAGATCTATTTTTGAATCACCTGGAAAATCTTTTTTTCTTCCGAATGAAATAAAGGATTATTTTTTAAAAATACAAGGAGAAAGATTCAATTCCAAATTAAGCCATAAGAACCGTCCCGATTCTATAATGAATCAATGGACAAATTGGTTAAAGATTCATTATCAATATGCTTTACCTGAGAGCACATGGTCGAGATTAGCACCACAAAAGTGGAGGAATACAATCCATGAACATCGCGTGGCTCAAAATAAAGATTTACTTGACTATGATTCATCGGAAAAAACTCAATTAATTGTTTCCAAAAAACGAAAAGTAGACTTATTAGAAGAAGTAGACTTATTAGAACAAGTAGACTTATTAAAAAATAAAAAAAAAATAAAAAAACAATATGGATATGATCTTTTTGCCTATCAATATCTAAATTATGTAGATAAGAATCAACCTTCTATTTATAGATATACATCACCTAGTTATAACACACCTAAAAATATAAAAGAAGTATTTGATCTAATGGGCGATAGCTTTATCCAAAATTATATAGCGGAAGATGATGAAAATAAGCCGGATAGAAAGTATTTTCGTTGGAGAGAAAGAAGGATGGGAATGAATGAAAAAAGAAGGAGAAGGACCAAAATAAGAAGGATAGCAATGAATGGAAAAAGAAAAAAGAATTCCATAACGAATGACAAATTATTGACTCCGAGTTTTGGTTTTTTGTCAAAATCAAAAATAGATGCATATAAGAAGAATCCGTGGATCTTACCACTAAATTTCTTGTTTATGCCGTTTTATAGTCAGAAGAACATTACTGATCAACTGGAATTACAGTTAGAAAAGAACGAATACGCGATTCACAGCAATCTAAAATCATATCTCGAAAGGTATTATAAGCCCAAGCATCGTTATAATGCAAATAGCCCTAAATACAGGAAGGATATGGCTGCAGAACAGAATTTCTTAATAGATAGATATGTGGGTTATTATTTACGCTGTGCGGAGTTTACGTACTACGGCGACAGCTACGCGAACATTGTCGGCGTACTAAATCTCCTGAAGCAAACGAAACAACCAAAACAAATTTTGTTGTCTACTATAAGGAGGGGAGAACTAGATCTGGAAACTTTTGTGCGTATAGTCAGTGATGATCCTTGTTTTTTTTACAGCAGGGATATTGAGGAAGTGCAGGACAACCTAGTTTTTTGTTTAGAACCCATTCGTTGTTCTTACAAAAAAAACTACGAACAATCATTTCTATATCAAACCATAAGCGTATCATTGAAGCACAAACGCCAAATTATAAATAAAGATAAAAATCATTATGATTTACTTGTTCCTGAAAATATTTTCTCCCCTAGACGCCGTAGAGAATTGCGAATTCTAACTTGTTTGAACCATAGGAAGAATCGGAAGACGATGGATAGAAACACAATAACTGATAAAGAAAAAACGAATTCTTCTGAAGTTTTGACTAAAAAGAAAGATCTTGATAGCGATACAAAAAAACTAAGGAATTTAAAATTCTTTCTTTGGCCAAATTATCGATTCGAAGATTTAGCTTGTATGAACCGCTATTGGTTTGATACACATAATGGAAGCCGTTTCAGTATATTGAGAATACGTATGTATCCTCGCCTCGATTGAAAATCTAGATTTTTGTTCTATTTATCCTAATATTTCTCGTAACATATCTATCTGATATGTGAACAATATTTATAGATAAATAAAATAAACGTCCACACACATTGTGGGAGTCATACGAATTCAATTTCTCAATGATGTCTCCATAAATCCATCGAAAAATGAATAAAATCTATTGTCTTATTTTTGTCTTTAAAATACAAGACAATAGATTTTATTCATTTTATGAATCCATAAATATAGTATTTATTATCTATTTGAATTACATTCCTTAATAATGAATTAATTTGAAAAAAAAAAAAGAAATTCAGAATTGTTAAATAAATGAAGAGAAAATTTTTTATAAAAAATTAAAAATAAGTGTAATTACTATTACTGATCAATAAAAATATCTACCAAAAAGGAGGGGGGGGAAGCTTTCATTTTATGATCAAAAATCCAGTTATACCTGTTATTTCAAAAAAAAAAAAAGAAGAAGAAAACCCGGGATCGGTTGAATTTCAAGTATTCATCTTAACTAATAAGATACGAAGACTTACTTCACATTTTGAATTACATCCAAAGGACTATTTATCTCAAAGAGGTTTACGTATAATTCTGGGAAAACGACAACGACTATTGTCGTATTTGTCAAAGAAAAACAAAATACGTTATCAAAATTTAATAAATCGGTTGGGTATTCGGGATTCATTCACAAATTAGCTAATTTCAAGAATCATTTTCAATTATTCGATTTATTAGATACTGAATTTTGATTAACTTTTTTTTGAACGATTCATGGAAGAATGAATCGAGGAAAAACCTATGAATGTCCCAGCTACAAGAAAAGACCTCATGATAGTAAATATGGGGCCTCAACACCCATCGATGCATGGTGTTCTGCGACTTATTGTTACTCTGGATGGTGAAGATGTTATTGATTGTGAGCCAATATTGGGTTATTTACACAGAGGTATGGAAAAAATAGCGGAAAACCGAACAATTATACAATATCTGCCTTATGTAACACGTTGGGATTATTTAGCTACTATGTTCACAGAAGCAATAACTGTAAATGGACCGGAACAATTGGGAAATATTCAAGTACCTAAAAGAGCCAGCTATATAAGAGTAATTATGTTGGAGTTAAGTCGTATAGCTTCTCATCTACTATGGCTGGGACCTTTTATGGCAGATATTGGTGCACAAACCCCTTTTTTCTATATTTTTAGAGAAAGAGAATTAATATATGATCTATTCGAAGCTGCCACAGGTATGAGAATGATGCATAATTTTTTTCGTATTGGGGGAGTAGCGGCTGATCTACCTTATGGTTGGATCGATAAATGTTTGGATTTCTGCAATTATTTTTTAACAAGGGTTATTGAATATCAAAAACTTATTACGCGAAATCAATTTTTTTAGAACGGGTTGAAGGAGTGGGGTGTTGTTGGTAGAGAGGAAGTTATAAATTGGGGGTTATCAGGACCGATGCTTCGGGCTTCCGGAATACAATGGGATCTACGTGAAGTTGATAATTATGAGTGTTACGAGGAATTGGATTGGGAAGTTCAATGGCAAAAAGAAGGAGATTCATTAGCTCGTTATTTAGTTCGAATTGGTGAAATGGTGGAATCCATAAAAATAATTCAACAGGCTTTGGAAGGAATTCCAGGGGGGGCCTTATGAAAATTTTGAAATTCGCTGCTTTGATAGAGAAAAGGAGCCAGAATGGAATGATTTTGAATATCGATTCATTGGTAAAAAACCGTCTCCTACTTTTGAATTGCCGAAACAAGAACTTTATGTGAGAATTGAGGCCCCCAAGGGAGAATTAGGAATTTTTCTAATAGGAGATCAGAATGGTTTTCCTTGGAGATGGAAATTCGTCCACCCGGTTTTATCAATTTGCAAATTCTTCCTCAATTAGTTAAAAGAATGAAATTGGCTGATATTATGACAATACTAGGTAGCATAGATATCATTATGGGAGAAGTTGATCGTTGAAATGATAATTGATACAACGGAAGTCCAAGATATAAACTCCTTTTCCGGATTGGAATCTTTCAAAGAGGTCTATGGAATTCTATGGATACTTTTACCAATTTTGATTCTTGTCTTGGGAATTACAATAAGTGTACTAGCAATTGTATGGTTAGAAAGAGAAATATCTGCAGGGGTACAACAGCGTATTGGACCTGAATATGCTGGTCCTTTTGGAATGCTTCAAGCTCTAGCAGACGGAACAAAACTACTATTCAAAGAGAATCTTATTCCATCTAGGGGAGATATTCATTTATTCAGTATTGGACCATCCATATCAGTCATATCCATTCTAATAAGTTATTCAGTAATTCCGTTTGGCTATAATTTTGTTTTATCTGATTTCAATATGGGTGTTTTTTTATGGATTGCTATTTCGAGTATTGCTCCCATTGGACTTCTTATGTCAGGATATGGCTCAAATAATAAATATTCCTTTTTGGGTGGTCTACGAGCTGCTGCTCAATCGATTAGTTATGAAATACCATTAACTCTATGTGTCTTATCAATATCTCTACGTGCGATTCGTTGAAACCGAAAAAGCTATTCGATGCTATTCTATTGCTATACTCCTCTCTTTATAGTACTATATTTCTATATAGTACTATAATTTCTGTATAGTACTATATAGCGAATAAATTGAATAGAAACCTTCATTATCTTTATTTTCTTTTTCAAAATTCTGATTGAAGAACTAAATTAGATAGTTATATGAGTGAAATAAAACAGCTTATATTGAATCTAATTTCAGAATACTAGATTCCTGCTAGTTAATAGATAGTATGATGATTTATAAGGGCAGTCAAAATATTGAGTCTCATTTTCTATGTATAAGAATGAAATAAAATTATAAACAGAAGAGGACATTTAACCCAAGATTGGATAATTTGTCATCCTGTTTTGAAGCGGTCTCAAAAGACCAACCTTATTGAGTTTTAGTTACCATTTTTATGAATTATCATAGATATATAAAAATAAATAAGGGGGGTTAATAAAAAAGACTGGATGGTTAGAAACACCAAGATACACAAAGGATTAGTAACACAGATTTTGTAAATTATCCAAAAGAAAATTTACGCAGAATATAAAAAGAATACTAATTGGGGGCTTTAAGTTGGTAGAAAAAAGAAAGCAGTACTCCCCACAACTCCGATCCAGAGTATGCTTCCATTCAATCACTAAATAAATTACTATCAGGAACGAAAAAAATCCTTTCCAATTTTTGGAGGTCCCTTTTTCATTTCATAGCACAAAAAAGAAGAATAGGAACGAAAAAAAAATAAGAAATCAAAAACGAAAAATAGATTTCTCTTTCGTTTTTGATTTCTTATATCCATATTCATGGAGATAAAATTCACATCATAATTAAGAACGGATGTGTAATTATTTTTCGTCATTCAAAATCATGAGGGTTATTGAGAATTATAAAAGAGTATTTTATTGAAGAATTCAGTTATTACTCAACAAATTTGTATTTTCTTAGGGATGAGATCAATTCAGAAGTGCTTTAATTGGATCTTTTATGAAAATCGATTTCTCTTTCTTATTTCTAGAACAGACAGAATTGAATTGGTCTAATTCAGAACCGTTCGATAGATTTTAATCTTCTATATCTTAGGGATATATCAAGAGATAAATAATCGACCCGGTCCTTAGATTTACTTAAGGCTTTCCAGGAGCCGTTATGAGGTGAAAATCTCATGTACGGTTCTGTAATAGAGATGGGAACAGGAATGTTATCACCGACTAGGATTATCTAACAGTTTAAGTACAATTGATATAGTTGATGCGCAATCAAAATATGGTTTTTGGGGTTGGAATTTGTGGCGTCAACCTATGGGTTTCATCGTTTTTATAATTTCTTCGCTAGCAGAATGTGAAAGATTACCTTTTGATTTACCAGAAGCAGAAGAAGAATTAGTAGCTGGTTATCAAACAGAATATTCAGGTATTCGATTTGGTTTATTTTTACGTTGCTTCCTATTTAAACCTTGTCATTTCTTCATTATTTGTAACAGTTCTTTACTTGGGCGGTTCCAATATTTCTATTCCATACATATTTGTTTCTGAATTTTTTGAAATAAATAAAACATACGGAGTTTTTGGAACTACAATTGATCTCTTTATTACATTAGCTAAAAGCTATTTTTTCTTATTCGTTTCTATCATAAACAAGATGGTCTTTGCCTAGGCTAAGAATGGATCAATTATTAAATCTTGGATGGAAATTTCTCTTTACCGATTTCTCTCGGTAATCTATTATTAACACTTCATCTCAATTGTTTTCGCTGTAAAAGATGTTCTATATTCATTACTTGTCTCAAATAAGAGAAAGAAATCAAAAAAAACTATACTATTCATAGATATTTACAATATGTTCCTTATGGTAACTGGGTTCATGAATTATGGTCAACAAACAGTACGAGCTGCAAGGTACATTGGTCAAAGTTTCATGATTATCTTATCTCACGCAAATCGTTTACCTGTAACTATTCAATATCCTTATGAAAAATTAATCACATCAGAACGTTTCCGCGGTCGAATCCATTTTGAATTTGATAAATGCATTGCTTGTGAAGTATGTGTTCGTGTATGTCCTATAGATTTACCCGTTGTTGATTGGAAAATGGAAACGGATATTCGAAAGAAACGATTGCTAAATTACAGTATTGATTTCGGAATCTGTATTTTTTGTGGTAACTGTATTGAGTATTGTCCAACAAATTGTTTATCAATGACTGAAGAATATGAACTTTCAACTTATGATCGTCATGAATTGAATTATAATCAAATTGCTTTGGGCGTTTACCAATGTCAATAATTGATGATTATACAATTCGAACAATTCAAATCAAAAAAGACAATTTATTATAATTCAATAAAATACAACTTAAAAAAAAAACACACACAAATATTCTATATATTTCTATAGATAGAATAGATATAAATAGAATAATCTAAATCAAATATTTTAAATGTATAAAAAATGAATAATATAGTAAATATCATATTAGTAGAAATATTCTATAATTATTAGAGAACTATATTCTTCAATAGAATATATTAATATATTCTCGAAATTGAAAATATTTTGGAATTTCAATAAGATTTTCAATGGTTTATATATGTTCTATCTACCTTTATACTTGAGTTTTCATATCGTTTCAAACTACTCTTTTGTATAAAGAGTGGAATGACATTGATTATATAACCATAACTATATCAATTTAAAACTACTTAGGTTTTTCAATGCAAAGAAAAATTGAAATATATAAATTTTTTTTCCTGGTCATATCAATAAGGTCATGAAATTTCGATTTCGTTGTCTTTTTTTTTTACATATAATGGATTTGCCTGAAACGCTGCACGATTTTCTTTTAGTCTTTCTGGGATCGGGTCTTCTATTAGGAAGTTTAGGAGTAGTATTACTTACCAACCCCATTTTTTCTGCTTTTTCGTTGGGACTGGTTCTTGTTGTATATCTTTATTATATATTTTAGCAAACTCGCATTTGGTAGCTGCATCACAGCTACTTATTTACGTGGGAGCTATTAACATTTTAATCATATTTGCTGTGATGTTCATGAATAGTTCCGAATATTACCAAGATTTGAATCTTTGGACCGTAGGGGATGGAATTACTTTGATAGTTTGTACAAGTATTTTTTGTTTCATTAATCACTATTATTTCCGATACATCATGGTACGGAATTATTTGGACTACAAGACCAAATCAGATTATTGAGCAAGATTTGATAAGTACTAGTCAACAAATTGGAATTCATTTATCAACAGATTTTTTTCTTCCATTTGAACTAATTTCCATAATCTTTTAGTTTCTTTGATAGGTGCAATTGTCGTAGCTCGCAGTAAGAAATCTTTAGAGAACTAGTAATAGAAATCAAGATTCTTTTTTTTTTCAATTTTCTCACATTTATTTCTGTCGAATTCTATGTGAAGTGAAAGAGTTTTTTTTTATGTAGAAATTCTTTTTTTTTTATTGCCGATATATTCTTTTGTTAATGAATCCAAATTTATAAGGAGTTGGTCAATGATGCTCGAACATGTACTTGTTTTGAGTGCCTATTTATTTTCTATTGGTATCTATGGATTGATCACGAGCCGAAATATGGTTAGAGCCCTTATGTGTCTTGAACTTATACTGAATGCAGTTAATATAAATCTAGTAACTTTTTCTGATTTTTTTGATAATCGCCAATTAAAAGGAAATATTTTTTCAATTTTTGTTATAGCTATTGCAGCCGCTGAAGCGGCTATCGGACTGGCTATTGTTTCCTCAATTGCTCGTAACAGAAAATCAACCCGTATCAATCAATCGAATTTGTTGAATAAATAGCATTAATCCTATAATAATAAAGTAGAATTTCAAATAGTGTAATATGAATCTAATCAATTCATTTGAGTATTTATTCGACACAACTTATGATCATATCATGTTTACATTGCCTAAATCATAAGAAATGAAAGTATCCTGGTCCTCTTCGATTCCCTCTTGTAAATTTATCTAGACGCCTTTTTTTATTAACAGTTAACAATATTATCACAAATCATTGATTCATCTGGTATATATATATACGATTCATTTACGAGTTTACTAGATCGATAATTTGCATTTTTGAACATCCAAAATTACTATAGATAATGTCACATTCAGTAAAGATTTATGATACATGTATAGGATGTACTCAATGTGTCCGAGCCTGTCCCACAGATGTATTAGAAATGATACCTTGGGGTGGATGTAAAGCTAAGCAAATAGCTTCTGCCCCAAGAACAGAGGACTGTGTTGGTTGTAAGAGGTGTGAGTCCGCTTGTCCGACGGATTTCTTAAGTGTTCGAGTTTATTTATGGCATGAAACAACTCGAAGTATGGGTCTCGCTTATTGATTCGTTTCAAAAAACACCACACGAATACGTTTTTTACTGGCAAAAACTCGTGTTCAAAATAAAAAAGAAAAAAATTCTATTTTATTTTGAGCATGGGCTTTTCTGGCCCAAGTGTATCTTATTTTTATCACGAATTTTTTCCTTGGTTAACAATAGTTGTTGTTTTCCCAATAGCCGCAGGTTCCTTAATTTCTTATTTCCTCATAGGGGAAATAAGGTAATTAGGTGGTATAGCATTTGTATATGCTTAATCGATCTCCTTCTAACAACCTATGCATTTTGTTATCATTTCAATTGGATGATCCACTAATTCAACTGACGGAGAATTATAAATGGATCCATTTTTTTGATTTTTACTGGAGATTAGGAATAGATGGACTCTCCATAGGACCTATTTTACTGACAGGATTGATAACTACTTTAGCCACTTTAGCAGCTCAGCCGGTTACTCGAAAATACCAATTATTTTATTTCCTGATGTTAGCAATGTATAGCGGTCAAATAGGACCATTTTCTTCTCGAGACATTTTACTTTTTTTTCATCATGTGGGAATTGGAATTAATTCCCGTTTATCTACTTTTATCCATGTGGGGGGGAAAGAAACGTTTGTATTCAGCTACAAAGTTTATTTTGTACACTGCAGGAGCTTCTGTTTTTTTATTAATGGGAATTCTGGGTATTGGTTTATATGGCTCTAATGAACCAACATTTAATTTTGAAAACATTAATTAATCAATCATATCCGTGGCACTAGAAATAATATTCTATACGGCATTTCTTATTGCTTTTGCTGTCAAATCGCCGATTATACCCTTACATACATGGTTACCAGATACCCACGGAGAGGCGCATTACAGCACTTGTATGCTTTTAGCCGGAATCTTATTAAAAATGGGAGCATATGGGTTGGTTCGAATTAATATGGAATTTTTTTCCCACGCTCATTCCATATTTTGCCCCTGGTTAATGATATTAGGTTGTATTCAAATAATCTATGCCGCTGCAACATCTTTTGGTCAACGGAATCTAAAAAAAAGAATCGCTTATTCTTCCGTATCTCATATGGGTTTTTATAATTATAGGAATTGGTTTCTATAAGTGATACTGGTCTCAACGGGGCCATTTTACAAATAATATCTCATGGATTTATTGGCGCTGCCCTTTTTTTCTTGGCAGGAACTAGTTATGATAGACTGCGTCTTCTTTATCTTGACGAAATGGGCGGAATGGCTTATCCCAATGCCAAAAATATTCACTATTTTCACTATCTTATCATGGCTTCTCTTGCATTGCCTGGCATGAGCGGTTTTGTTGCAGAATTGATAGTTTTTTTTGGAATAATTACTAGTCAAAAATATCTTTTCATGATGAAAATACTAATTACTTTTGTAACAGCAATTGGAATGATATTAACTCCTATTTATTTATTATCTATCTTACGGCAAATGTTCTATGGATACACGTTTTTAATACATCAAACTCTTCTTTTTTTGATTCTGGGCCCAGAGAATTATTTATTTCTATTTCTATCCTTATACCCATAATAGGTATGGTATTTATCCAGATTTCATTTTCTCATTTTCGGTTGACAAGGTTGAAGCTATTCTATCTCATTTTTGATGGATGATTTTTGTGAATAAATGAATCAAAAAGATACAAAAAAATATTTTCCCGTTAGATTCATTTAAAAAATTGAAATTAGAATCGAATATGTTTGTTGTTTGTGAGAACCCCTTGAATCATTACATTACTTGATTGAAAGGGTTCTCGACGATTTATGGAAAGTATATATTTATATGCTTTCCATATTTTTCTTTATCAGGTTCTTTGAGTCAATTAGATGTAAATGAACCATAACTATGTAGTCCTATTCCTAATAGATTGATCCCCAAATAACATATCCAAATTATAAGAAATCCTATCGAGGCCACTATTGAAGAATTTACACCCTCTAATTTTTTATTTTTTCTAGTATGTAAATAAATCGCGAATATGGTCCAAGTAATAAAGGCCCAAGTTTCCTTTGGATCCCAATTCCAATAGGAACCCATGCCTCGTTAGCCCATACTGCTCCTGAAAGAATACCTACCGTTAAAAAGAGAAAACCCATACTAATAATACGATAACCCCAACGATCCAATTGTTGAATAAATTGAGACCTATAATAATTTCTAGAAGAAGAAAAATAAGTTTTTCGTAAAACATTGTTTCTTTCATTCCTATTCATGTATTTGATTTCAACAAAATCAACTGATTTTTTTAAAGAATCAAAATTCTTGTAAAAGAAAGAATTTGGATGACTTCTTGAAACGTAATGACTAAAATAGCCACTGATAATAATGATCCACATAAAAGAGCTGCATAGCCCAGTATCATCATACTTACGTGCATCATTAGCCAATGGGATTGTAGAGCGGGTACTAATATTACGGATTGATGCAGTTTGGTTAAAAGACCCGAAGTCGCAAAGGCTTGGGTAAAATAACACTTGGTGCAATTATTGTACTTAAAAGGTTTTTCTCCTTTTAAAAAAAAGAACCATATGAAAATTGAAAAACCCCATGAAAGAAGATTAGGGATTCATATAAATCACTAAATGGTAAATGTCCCGAAGTCCCGAAAAAAACCAACGAGTAATTAACAATCCCGTTACACAGAAAAAAGTTATTATCATGGCTTTTTTGGACAAATCATATAATCCTACAATTTCATTGACTAATAAGGTTATCAAATGAATTGAAATAACAATTGATATAAGGGAAAACGATATATGAGTTAATATATGCTCTAAAGTTGATAATATCATATATATCATGAAAATAAAAATATCTATAATGAAAATAAAAAAGGTATGAATACTCGGAATAGAAATAGGGAATTCATTATAGGACTTATGATATGATTATTTGAAAATTTTTCAAATAAAATATAGGATGCCATGCCGCTACTCGGACTCGAACCGAGATGCTCTAGCACTGCTTCCTAAGAGCAGCGTGTCTACCAATTTCACCATAGCGGCTTACTCGAAATCATAATAACCCAGTATTTAGTCAATCGTCGAGATTGAATAAAGTAAAGTTCGATATTTATTGAG
>CAWUDS030005770.1:0-22500 GCA_963859935.3 Lathyrus sativus | reverse complement strand
AGACGACGAGAAAGAAAGTATCTATTTTATTTCATTATTCAGTGAAACCAATCGTTCGTTATTGGAAGAGATAATAACAAGCATCTCGTCTGGGAAAACCCATTTTTTTCTCAACAATGTCTTTGTGATTTGAGCCAATAGGGTTCTGTTAGATAGGAACACATTTGATAAATATTGATAACTTTCGTATAGAGTAGTAGAACGAAAAAATTCATTTGATACTGAAGTATTGGTTGTAAACCATCTCTCGCGATCAATCGATAATCTCAAATTCTGTTCTTCCATATCCTTCCTCAACCATCTTTCATCTAGATATTTCCAATAAGTTTTCTTGGTTTTGGAAGTCAAAAGTATCTGTTCCTCTGAAGAAAATTCTTCTTGATGTGAAAACACAGGATCCTCATCCTCTTGGAATAGCAAAAAGAGTGGATCTCCGGGGTCCCAAATGAAATGGCTTATGTGAAAAAAGCCTTGTTCGTTGGAAGATCTCACTCGTGTCTGGTCCTGCATGGTTCCATCCTGCAAGAACTCCGAATCATTCTCACCCTTTTCATCATAATCATCTTTGTCCTGAAATGACCCTTCCCCATAGGGAAATCTCAATTCATTGGACCCTTCGTCAAAGAGAAAGCACCAAGGGCGCCACAGTCTAGGAGCCCAAAGTATGTTTTCCAATAATTCCTCCATTAGGTCTAGCTCTAGCTCTAGCTCTATCTGTTTCGGGTCGTAGACTCCGACTCCTTCCCCTTCTTCGAACCCCGGTTCATATTTTTTATAGAGAAATCGTTCACTATTATAAATGATAGAAGAAAACCCATTTTGAAGCATCTTTAAGGGATTTCTTTCGGGCCGAAGAAGCAACGGCACTCCATCATTATCAAACCGACTTCCTGTCTCGGAGGGTCCCAGCAGAGCACCCTCTATTTCTAATAGCCCATGAACTAGATCAGAATCATTCTCACGGAGTCTATAAGAAGCATCATTGTTTTCATTAGGTCTGGGTACAGAAAAAAAGTCTTCAGCGACCGATCCGGCAGAACAACTCAAAAGATAAAGAAGTATAGTTAATTTCTTCATGCTTCTTCCAAGTTCGACGTACCATTTGTACAAAGAAGAATCCCCCTCCTGACATGCTGTCTTCTTCATATAGATAGATATAGGATCTATAGAGCAATTACTGAGAAGTAGATTTTGTGAAACAACCCTCCCTATCTGATAAAAAAGGATCCCATGATCCTGAATCTCTCTTATATGAGATCTAAAATTCCAAGTTTGTCTATGAAGAGCAAATCGAATTATATTAGTGTCTATAATAGATTTCTTTTGTATAATACTAATCGATAGCGCCTCATTAGTAAGTGCTACAAGATCAGGTACATTAGAACCTAGAGTTATAGACCCCAATCGATTAGTATTGAATATTTGCTTTTCCAAGTGAAATCCCCTAGTATATGAAAGAGTAAAAAAGTGCTTTCTTTGTTGTGGAATAAGAAGCCTTCGTACCTTAATGCATGTATTTAATTTATCCGTCCCTATTAAACAAGGGTCTACTTTTTCTGGAATATGAGTAGAAGCAATAACAAGATTATTGCTAGTAGAACCTTTTTCAGAATCTCTGGAAAGAGAGTTCACTAATATACCCAGCGATAAGTCATCCGACTCCTTCCTATCGAAATCATGAATGTTTGGAATCCAAATTATGCAAGGAGACATTGCTTTTACTAATTCCAATTGAATTGTGAGATAAAACCGGTCTAGTTCCTTTTCCGGTATGATATCGCTAGATACCGGATCCTCCATACTTAGAAACTTCAATCGGCTATCAAGCTTACGGTCGAAATCGTCGCTATGATCCCTTTCATAATTCTCTGGATTATAGCAACTACCCTCGTAATCCGGTAAAAGACTGTAAATGGTACCCTCTCTTTGATCAAAAAGATCGTCCTCATCATAACTCGTATCAAAACCCCTAGGAAAGTTCTCCAGGAACTTGTTTACAAATACTGTAATGAAAGGAACATAGGAGGTTGTCGCTAGAGATTTGAGCAAATAGGATTGTCCAGTTATTATAGAACCTATCACTAAAATACCCCTAGAAGGGGATAGGGCTAAGCGTAGCGAAAAGGGTTTATCATGAGATGGGAAATCCAAACAGCTAGCCCTACACGGGATTTCTGAATAAGTGATTGTCTGATAATGAGCGAGGAATACCCGTCTTTCTGCTAAGCAGGATGTATTGAACTCATAATTCATTAGATCCTTTTTATGAATGTCAATTAAATATCGTAAGTAAATTGTTCCCGGTTGTTCAATCATTTGATAACCAGAGTTATTCTTTGATAACTCATCACTATTAGTAAGACTCACTAAAATTTGATCCATCCTTTTTTCTGTCGTTAAGGTAGAGAAAGTAAGCAAGAATTCTCTTTCTTTATCAGCAATTAAATCACTATTCGCGATCCAGGATTCTATTTTATCAGAAATGCAATCACTATTCATGTTTTTTCTTTTTTTTATCAATGAATAGATTTCTTTACTTGTATGACTTAAATGTCTCGTATTTTTCAAAAACGCGATTCGATTGATGGGATTTGGTAGAATCCTTATGAACTTCATGAGATTAAAACCTTCACCCCTTGGGACGCCAGAAGGCGAACCTCGTCTTTCTTCTCGAAAATTTTCGAATTGTTTTAGAGCCATTCGAAAAATATACTGTAACCAGAAATATTTTTGTTCTGATGTACCATACCTATCCAGAAGTTTTTTCAATTCAATGATGTAGGATGGAATCATCAACGATTTGACCTGTTCGAACTCTGTCTGTAACTCATTAGAGAATCGAGAAACAAAGGAAAGATGTGTATGAACTAAATATCCAGTAATAAGAAGAAGTAAAAGGATTGAAAACAGGAACTCCTCAATATTTAGTGATCTCAGATGTGTCGATATGAATGGTGACTCATTATTTGTGTGAAGAAGATCTTTTTCGTACACCTCTACAAGAGACTTATGTAAACACTTACTCCAAATCTCACTTATACGATTCCGTTGTCCAATACCCAGTTTTTTCCGAAGAATTGCCTTGGCTCCATGGATAAGATTAGGCAAAATAGATAACATTTTTTTCCATTTAGGACTCTTCTTTAGTATCACAAATAGGTCTGAAAAAGTATGTATAAATAGTAAAAGTAGATTTTTTTGCCCTGTCGTGGTAAGGAGCGACGGTATTATATACGGGTACAATGGCTTCAATTTGGAGAGAACGGTTGAAAAACTACTCTTTCTTTGAAAGTTTCTATACATCTGCCCTTTTTTAAGGAATTTTTTTAGAGGTTTTTTTTTCCTCTTTTCGGATGGTAAAAATTCCTCAGAATATAGAGTATATGAATATAGAGTATATAGAGTGTCACGCAAATCAGTGTCAAGCAAATCTATGTTTAAATCGAAATCCAAATACGTATGCAACTTTTTCCATTTTGGATCAGACAGATTAATAGCGGAAAGACGATTACAATAAGTTCTTTCAAAATTCACTATTTCTTCCTCTGTTAGAGGTGTTCCAGAAATGTCCGCAATAGCTCTAGGACCGCGAGTTGGAAAATGGAAAGATTTGTACAAGTCATATCCGTCATCACCACTTTGCGGAAAATTATTTAATATGTTAGAGACCTCTAACTCGCTTGGTGAAATAGTATCTCTGTCCAAAAAAACATGTTTTTTTTTCCCGTCGCCAAAAGAAAATATTTTCTTTCGACTGAACAAGACATTGAGGAATTGTTCATACAAAAAATCATAATTACAGGACCTTTCCCCATAAAAAGAGAATCTTTTCTTACAATCGAAATCTTGATTATTCAAGAATCGAAGTCGATTTACTTTATAAAAAGAGGAAATCAATGAACTTCTATGAAAACATTTCACAGGATTCAGCCAATTGTCTTGATTTGCTATCTGATTGATCAATAATTTCGATTTTTGAGAAGTATAATAGTCATCCAATAATAGGGCTTTCTTTTTTTTCAAATGAACCGTTTGCAGACCCATTGATTCTAACAACTGATTCCCGAGTGCATCATTCATACGTTTCAATTCATCCATATGGATCTGAGACCTATGAACGGGCATACTCCCAAAACTCACCAAGAAAAAAGGAACTGAGTTAGAGAAAAAGGGAAGAAGCTTGGACAAAAACAAACAAAGTGACTTAGAAAAATTTTTTTTGTCGATAACCTCAGACCAATCAATCGAATATGCATTCATATGTAATCGATCGAACACTACTTGAAAACGGCTATTCTCCTCAGAAATGAAATGGTCCAAATGTTCCTGGAAATTCTTGCTCCCCTTGGACCATTTGTATTTATCTGTATTTGGATCCTTATTCACGGATCTCTCGGTTCGATAAATAAAAAGAAGAGGATCAAAGCATTTCTTCTGACTCTTTTTCCAATTTGAGAAACGTTGATTGATCATGTGTTTCCTTAGAGGTATATGATTATGAATATCATTTTCATACCTTTTAATTACATATTCTAAGTTGCGATTGAATCGATTACCTTGAAAAGAATTCCCACAAGAGGTCTGGACCCATTTTTTTATGATCTTTGGATAAAAAGATTCATTCGCTTCGTAAAAAAGCCGAGGCAGAACCAATAAAGATTTCTTTTTTGATTCATCCCTGGAGTTGAATACTTGATTTACAAATTGTTTATCATCAATTTTCGACAAATCAATAGAAAAAGAGAATCCATTATGATACACCAGATCCGGCTTAGTTATTGAGAGATTGAATAGATTTGCCATTTCTTGAAATCTCTCTTCTGATTGAAAATCGCGATGTAACAAGTACCCCCCCCTATTCTGGTCATGGAATAGATCAAATAAACCAAAAACTAGCTTTTTGTTCAAGAATGAAATATGATTTGGAACTGTCAAAAGTTTCTCCTTTGCAACCCTATCACATCCTCTATCGGATGAAATAGGATGAATTGAGACATTATTTTGTAAATACATGATTATCTTAACTATATTGGCTATTTCTTTATTTTCCGATTGCCTCGAAAGAACAAAAGAAACATCTTCTTCTTCTTTTTAAATAATTTTATATCTTGAGCGGACTTCTCAGTAGGATTCAAATCCAGATGAAGTTCTGACCATCTGTCGCCGAAAAAAGAGCAATTATCTCTCTCAGATATATTTTTTTCTTTTGGACCAGACAGGAGCGGAACAATCAACCTAGTCATGACCAACCTATTGATATTGAACGAATCTTTTGAGTCTTCCAATGGATCATTCCCGGATCCAATGGAATTGATTTGTATAGGAAGAAGCCCTGTCAAATAAATATTTTTTTTTTCGATCATCTTTCGATTGTTAATACGATATATAAGGATCGCTAGTAGAAATAAGACAAAATTCTTGATCGTGAAATATCTTGTTAAACCGCGTGAAACTAGGATACTCCAAATTCTGGAGTCTAAGAGTTTGATAAAACTCTCTTGATGGAAAAAAATGTGAATGACAGATATGACTGAATGGAATTGTGTCCAGGAATCTGAGAAATAGGAAGAATTCTTGCTCTCTCTAAAAATGTCTCGCAATTCTAAAATCCAAATGTCTAAGTCATTTTTCTTCGTTTGATTCATATATCCCCCTTTATTTAAAAAAATTAAAAAAATTTGATGTATTTTTTTTATCGATTGTTTTTTCTATTCTATTTATTTCTCTTTTCTCTATGTATTTATTTATATCTAAACTGAGATATATCATCATACCAGCAACTTGATTTGCTATTTCACTCTCAATCTCTTGCCCTAAAAAAAGGATTCTGTCGTAAAAAAGTTGATGGTATAAGTCAACCCAAGTAGCTTCATCCTCGCCAGGAATTTGAAAGGCTACCTTTGGAACACCTACTGGCATAAAAAAATGATGAAGTTGTCTGACACCAGCATGTTACTTTGATGTCAAATTGTGCAGATTATAGATATTTATCTATGATCTATATATCTATTTTATTTTCGATTCCGAAAAGAATATGAAATTCAGAAAATAATATGAATATTTTAATCTTCAAGTTTTTCGTTTTACTATGTATATCATATTAAGTATAAGATATAAGCTTTTTCCAATAGAAGAAGTTTGACCCCTCCCATTAATAATTCCCATTATTAATGTTTTCGTTTTCTTTATTGGTGGGGTCTTATATATTCCATTTTCATGTGCCTCACAACCCGAAAGAATTCGGGGGGAGGGGTCATTTCGTTTTTTGATCTAGAATGAATAGTTTCAAGAGATGAGAGAATTCAGAATACCCACTAGAAATACTAATCCAATCCATAAGGATGTAGCGGAAAAGACAACATTTTTGTTACTTGACCAACCATCAGGAGAAGCAAATACAACAGGTACACTAATTAATAAAATGGATGAAGTAACAATTAATGCAAAAACAGCTAATTGAAACGCAATAGTCATGTTTATAATCCTCTAATTTACCAACAAAAGAACTATACCATTTGATCCCCCAACCCCTTTTCTTTTGATTTGACCCCTTCCAAAAATAAATAAAAAACACATTCTCATTATGGGGGGTTTTATCATGAATCCATTGATTTTAGATGACACTCCTTATTGAGGCATGAATCGAGGGGTAGTTTTTTTTTTTTTTACTTCACAAAAGAGCATGCTGGATCATGAATATATAATATATAATATATATGGATAGAGAACTAGACCAATAGATTCACACTGGATATCTTTATCATAGAGAAAAGGGTATTAATTTGTATGGTCATGTTCTCTTGAGTGGAATAAAGATAAAATAGAAATTAGCTTTTGGAGAGATGGCTGAGTGGTTGATAGCTCCGGTCTTGAAAACCGGTATAGTTCCAAACAAAGAACTATCGAGGGTTCGAATCCCCCTCTCTCCTTTTTCTTGGCGAATGGATTTTTTTCTTTTATTGATTTAAATTGATTTAAGTTGGCTCGGTTTTTTCGGGCTCGGCTAAGTGGTGATATAGCCGAGCCCGAAAAAAGATTAGATATAAATGAATTGAAAAAGAAAATATTTTTTCAATATGATCTCCTCGACTCAACTCAATATGTATACTAAAATCAAAGTGATTCTTACGTCAAGCATTGGATTTCATGTCTCAATTAAGAGGAGTCATGGAAAGAACAGGCTCCAAATCTCTATCAATTCCTTTTTCAAATCCTGCGGCAGCTGCGCGAGCTCTTCCCGCGTGCCATAAATGACCTACGAATAGGAAGAATCCTAGAACAAAATGAGAAGTAGCTAACCAACTTCTAGGAGAGACATAATTGACTGCATTAATTTCTGTAGCTACGCCACCCACGGAATTTAAAGAACCTAAAGGAGCATGAGTCATATATTCTGCGGAACGACGTTCTTGCCAAGGCTGTATATCTTTTTTCAGTCTACTCAAGTCCAAACCATTAGGACCTCTTAGAGGTTCTAACCAGGGAGCACGCAGATCCCAAAAACGCATAGTTTCTCCTCCAAAAATGACTTCTCCGGTCGGAGAACGCATTAGATATTTACCTAAACCGGTAGGCCCTTGAGCGGAGCCTACATTAGCTCCAAGACGTTGGTCTCTAACTAGAAAAGTAAATGCTTGAGCTTGAGAAGCTTCCGGTCCAGTGGGACCATAAAACTCACTAGGATAAGCAGTATTATTAAACCAGACAAAGCAACAAGCTATAAAACCAAAAACGGCTAAAGCACCTAAACTATAAGATAAGTAAGCTTCCCCAGACCATACTAGTGCACGCCGAGCCCATGCAAAGGGTTTGGTTAAGATATGCCAGATTCCACCAAGTATACAAATGGAACCCAACCATACATGTCCCCCAATTATATCTTCCAAATCGTCCACACTAACAATCCAACCTTCTCCCCCAAAAGGCGATTTTAGTAAATAACCAAATATAATGCTTGGACTAAGGGTTAAGTTGGTAATTTTTCTTACATCTCCCCCTCCTGGAGCCCAGGTATCATATATACCCCCAAAATAAAAAGCCTTCAATATTAGAAGAAAAGCCCCTATACCTAACAAAATTAAGTGAATACCTAAAATAGTAGTCATTTTATTTCTATCTTTCCATACATAACCAAAGAATGGAAAAGATTCTTCAAGAGTCTCAGGTCCCAGAAGTGCATGATAAATACCGCCAAAGCCCAATACTGCAGAGGAAATTAAGTGAAGTACTCCAGATACAAAGTATGGAAAGGTGTCGATAACTTCCCCTCCAGGACCTACCCCCCAACCTAGAGTAGCTAGATGGGGAAGTAAAATTAAGCCTTGTTCATACATGGGCTTCTCGGGTACGAAATGAGCAACTTCAAATAGGTTCATTGCTCCGGCCCAGAATACTATTAATCCGGCATGGGCTACATGGGCCCCCAGTAGTTTACCGGATAAATTGATAAGTCGGGCATTCCCGGCCCACCAAGCAAAACCAGTCGTTTCTTGGTCACGACCAGTTAAAGGTAAAGTTCCATTAAAGAGCGTTTCCACGTGGTAGAACCTCCTCAGGGAATATAAGGTTTTCATGAGGCTGATCTTGAGCCGCCATCCACGCACGAATACCTTCGTTTAAGAGAATATTTTTGGTGTAGAAAGTCTCAAATTCAGGATCTTCCGCTGCGCGGATTTCTTGAGAAACAAAGTCATAGGCACGTAGGTTCAGGGCCAGACCGACTACTCCAAGAGCACTCATCCATAAACCAGTTACTGGTACAAATAACATAAAGAAATGTAACCAACGTTTATTGGAAAAAGCAACCCCAAAGATTTGGGACCAAAAGCGGTTAGCAGTAACCATTGAATAAGTTTCTTCTGCTTGGGTTGGGTTAAAAGCACGGAATGTATTTGCGCCATCACCATCTTCAAATAAGGTATTTTCTACGGTAGCGCCATGAATAGCGCATAGTAGGGCAGCGCCCAATACACCAGCAACTCCCATCATATGAAATGGGTTTAATGTCCAATTATGAAACCCTTGGAAAAAGAGAATGAATCGAAATATAGCTGCTACACCAAAACTAGGCGCAAAGAACCAACCAGACTGGCCCAGTGGATAAATCAGGAATACAGAAACAAAAACAGCAATTGGACCGGAGAATGCGATTGCATTATAAGGCCGCAATTGAACAGATCGAGCAAGTTCAAATTGACGTAACATAAAACCTATTAATCCGAAAGCACCGTGAAGAGCAACAAAAGTCCACAGACCACCTAATTGACACCAACGGGTCAAATCTCCCTGTGCTTCAGGACCCCACAGTAACAACAAAGAGTGTGCTAAACTATTAGCAGGAGTAGAGACTGCTGCAGTTAAGAAGTTACAACCTTCCAAATAGGAACTTGCCAATCCATGAGTATACCATGAAGTTACAAAGGTGGTACCTGTGAACCAACCCCCCACGGCAAAATAGGCGCAAGGAAAGAGCAATAGACCGGACCAACCCACAAAAACAAAACGGTCCCTCCGTAACCAGTCATCCATAATATCAAATAAATCATTTTGATCTTTGGTAAATTTACCAAGAGCTATAGTCATAGTAATCCTCCTATTCAACTACTTCAAACCATTTCCGAACACCTCCTAGGATTTTCAACGATGGAACCTTCGAGGCTTTTTTCATTTTATATAGAATATGATTTCTCGTAGACTGTCCCTTCTTTTCTACTGGGGTTCGAATAGAAAAATTCTTTTTTTGTCCATTGATATCTAATAAATCCATTAACTTAATTAATTGGCTTATTCCTTTCTATTCTAACAAAATTCCCTAAGTCATGACTCGAAAATTGTCTTATGACTCATAAATCCTAGAAATACATTTTTTAAAGAACTATTCCAAAAACAAATGATCGATCGCTTTTATTACTCTCGTTACCAGCGGATCCCCAGACATACTACTCTGCTTTTATCAAATAAGATTCTTTTTGAATCTTGTTCGTGAAATTAAAAAAAAAAAATAGTTTTCTATATTATTCGAATTTGTATGTCTAGAAAACTACTAGAGGATCCTATTTTTACTTTCTATTTTACTATTTTTACTTTCTATTTTACATTGATTTCTTTTATTGTATTCTTTGTTCTATTTTTCTGTCATTCAGATTAATCTAATTCCGACGTATACCCTTTACTTGCGGATCGAGGTAATAAATTGGACTCTTTTTCTCTATTTATTTTTTTATCTATCTGTCCTATTTTTGAATATTCTAGGGAATTGGATTAATAATAATAGATTCTAACTGAAAGTTTCGTCCAATAATTGCCTTCAAAATCTCGTATGCATCATAGATATGAAAACCAAATGTTTGATACTCGAAGTCATGATTGGATGGATTTTTCTATTCTTTTTATAGACATATCTTCTATTTTTATAGACCTATCTTAAAGAAATAATAGAAATCAATTTTGATCTTTTCTTGTATTCGGAAAAAAGATATTTGGAAGTCAAATGACTTGTCTGTTGGAACTTAGAATAAGCCCTCCCATTGGAGGAGAGGAGTAGCAATTGATTCCTAGGAACAATAAGATATTATCCGAAATATAGACGGATTCTTGCAGAGTTCGAACCAAAAGGGTATTAAAAAGAAAAAAAGATACACTGTTCGAATTTCATTTCTATCCACCAATTGGAATATCAGAATAGTGGATATAGTTCTGATTCAATAGGTTAGGTCCACTTACTTTTTTTAGAATCTTTCCCTTTATTGGATTGGAAGAATCCAAAATAGGAGTATATGACAATTAAAGCAAAGAAAATATCAGATTCTAAAAAAAGAAATATATATAGAAAAGAATACTATTTCCCTTTCTAACTAGAATGAGTTTACTCTATTCGAATGATAACAATAACTTAATAGAGTTTAAATTCTAAATTGGATTTTTTATAATGAAATTCAACTATTCATTAGTTTTTTTTATTTTATTACAAACAGAAACTTCTTACAAATATCAAGAATATTTGTATATCTTTCTTCAAATAGAAATACTACTGTTATCATTTTTTGATCAAAAAAAAGCCCTTTATCAGATTTGAACCGATGACTTACGCCTTACCATGGCGTTACTCTACCGCTGAGTTAAAAGGGCGCCGTTTGAGTCAATTCCCGAATACAGAATCAGCCAATATGAATATGAATATGAATATGAGTTGAGTACATCTATTTCAAATATTTCCGAATCTTTGATAAATGGATTCTATCCTGTCCCTTAACTCAATTCTTATTGATCTTCATCCTTTTTTATTTTACTCCATTTCCGGATTCATTCTCATTTTTTTATTTCCCTACTTAGTGTGAAATAGAAATATACCTAATTCAATCTTCTTAACACTGAATGAAAGTGAACGAAATAAGGTGTTAATGCCCCCCTGTTCCAGCAAATCAATTATTTCCAGAAAGGATTCTATGTTTATTTTGGTTTCTTTCGCATTACTTCGTTTTATTTTGTATTTTGTTGAATTCTAGATTGGTGATTGGAATGAACCATTTCGAAATCGAAAGGGTGAATCCAAAAATTGTAAGGAATTCTGAAAGATGGGAAGATCCTTCTGATTGAATCATTCTATTGACAATTTCAAAAAACTGTTCATACTATGAACATAGTAGAATGGAGGTCGGGCAAGGCTGCCCCCATCGTCTAGCGGTTTAGGACATCTCTCTTTCAAGGAGGCAACGGGGATTCGACTTCCCCTGGGGGTAGGATACTACGAAAGGAAATGGATCAGGGATTATCAATAAAGACTAAATTGGATTCTTCCTGCTGGGTCGATGCCCGAGCGGTTAATGGGGACGGACTGTAAATTCGTTGGCAATATGTCTACGCTGGTTCAAATCCAGCTCGGCCCAAAAATAAAATATTTACGGATCCACCATGAAATGATAGACCCCATTTGGTGTTCTCTTAAAATCACCAATGGGTTCGGATACACAAGATTAGAATCTCGAGTCCTATGTGTTTTTTCCATATTACTTACATATTTTTTCCACAAATTAGGATTTTGCAAAATTCCTATCGGGATCTGTAAGTTTAAAGTCTAAGGAAAGGGTTAAAGTTAAAAAACAAAAAAGACTCTTTTTTGTTTCCTTGATTTCTTGATTGATTTATTTTTAAATCAAGTTGGCAATAACGAACGGATTGCGATGCGAGTCATCCGTGTCGATAAAGTGCAGACCCATCCAAATAGGAATATATATAGAAGTAAGCCCCAGGGGTTCGAATCTCAAATAGAAAAACAAAGAATTTGGATGAAATTGTAAGAATATATATGTATACTATACGACTTTTTCCCTGGGATTGTAGTTCAATTGGTCAGAGCACCGCCCTGTCAAGGCGGAAGCTGCGGGTTCGAGTCCCGTCAGTCCCGATGGATACAAATCCAAAAAATATCAATGGATTTAGTGTATGAAAGGGAATAAAAATAAAAAAAAAATATCATTTCTAACGGGTATCTCCTTTTTTCTTTTTTAGTTTTAGGGAAAGGTTGGGACAAAGAAAAAGGACTTTTGGATTGCATCAGAAAGTCATTTTCTTATTTGGTATGGATATAAACATCTTCCGATGTTATACTATTCAATTCTCGACCATGAATTCTTGATTTGATAGATCACATATAGTTATTCGTGATATGGATCCGATTGGATATCATCGAGATCCTATTTATACCATTGAATTTAGTGAAGAAATATTTTTTATTTCTATGGGATTAAATCCCGAAGTATTTATTAGAAATTAAAGAGAAAGAAAACATAGAGATTATGGAAGTAAATATTCTCGCATTTATAGCTACTGCACTCTTTATTCTAGTTCCTACTGCCTTTTTACTTATAATTTATGTAAAAACGGTAAGTCAAAGTGACTAATTTTACTGAAACATGACTTCTTATTTCTTAGCAATGATTGAAGAAAAACATGAAAAAAGGATTTCTATTTCTTTTAATCTTTGTTTTAAATAAAATGATCAGACTACAACCAGCAGAATTCTATTAACCATATAGTAGAAAGAAATCAAATCTATTTCTTTCTACTATATTCTCTATTACGGTAGGAGTAGGATAAAAATAGAATGTTTTACTAAAAAAAAAAGAGTTCCTATGGAGGAACCAATTTATCATTTTCTTTTCATATGGATATATGGATATCGATCTATAGATATATATGGAATGTAGGCGTCCACATTTTTCTTTATTTCATCTAAATCTATTCTATTTGTATTGGTTCCAATCAATCTGAAATAATTCAAAAGCAACGCCATTTTTATTCTTCTTAGTTTCATTTTTAGATTTAAGATTCTTTATCAGAATCCCGGTAACTAATAAATAAAAATAAAGAATCTTTTTAGTATTCCAAAATTTAAATAGATTAAATGGAATCGGAATCCGTTTCCAATTATCTTGATTCCCGGGATATCAAGATGGCAACAATTTAAATATTTGTTTGATTCAAAGAGTTTTTTTTTCAATAAGATATATACATGGAATATATTACACCACTGGAAGCAATACAAGAGAATTTCTAAATCCAGATAGAATTGCATTTCATTAATTAGTATTAATAAAATAACTCAAATAGTTCAAAACTGGAAGAACTCAGCTATAAAACAATTGAGACAGTTTGATCCCTTAACTCAATTAGTATTACCTTTAAAGTCCACTTCTTCCCCATACTACAAGGGAAAGGGAAAATGTAAAAACTACCATTAAAGCAGCCCAAGCAAGACTTACTATATCCATGTCAATTATGTCTCCTATCTATATCAATATGATCAATATGAAGAAATTCTTTTATTAATTCTTTTTTTATTGTTTACTTATTTTTCTTGTATTCTTTTAGTTTTTCACTAAAAATTGGAGAATATCTTCTAATAATAGTGGAATCGCTGGTACAGAGTCAAAAAAGGATTCCATTCCGTCCTAACACCATTGACGAAACATCCAATTAGAACATATAGCAAGTTCTTATCCGATTTGGAGTAGAATTGAAAAATTGAAAGCATAAATAAAAAATATACTTAGAAGTAGTAAGGTAATGAATCCTACTAATAGGTAGGAACTATGTTTTCTTTCCCCCCCCATTTTAGTAAGTAAAAAATAAAGAATCAAGATAGATTCTTTTGCATACTCTTATTTGCATCTGTTCGTTCCATCGGATCTAATCCTTATTGTATCTCGATTCGTTCTCTAAAACAATTGGAAAAGAGCCTATTCAATTCTTTTACTATAGATTACCCCAAAGAAAGAGTTTTCTTTTTCTTAGAATGGAAATGGAATAGAAATATATTTCTAATATAGACTCATGATTCTATTTTTTTTTTTAAGTTAATTAAGAAAGTTGTATTTGGTGAATTCAATTCCCGCTTTCATTCCTTCACTATCTATTTCGACATAAACAATAAGAGGACTCTAGGAAAAGACAAATTATCCATCCTAGAATCCTGTTTTCCCTTTGTCTATTTCTACTTTACTTAATATTCTGTACCTACCTATTTTTTTAGGTTTAGTATCGAGTTAATTCTAAAACAATAGAAATTAGAGGATTTCTAGAACATTAAAATCCGAAAACAGCTACATAATCATATGGTTCGAATTAATTGTGCAGTTGAAAAAAAAAAAAAACCAAGAACCAAATAGTCTTCTTCACAATATACATACTATGACTGAACTAATTCTACGGTACAAGGAATTTTCTAAATATAGTATATCTACAAAAACTAGAAAGAACCAAGGGTGTTTACAGAATTTATCAACAAAAATGGAGTTCTTTTTACCAGCTTAATATGTTGATTAATTCAAATTCCTAAAAATTCATTTCGAACAATTGAACCTTCTCAAATTGTTTCTTTTTAAGAACCAAAAAGATTTGTGCCAAAATAATAGATGCCAAGAAGAGCAAGAGACCTTGGACACGTAATGGATCTTGAAGCACTATTTCTGCATCCCCCTGACCAAATCCACCCACATTAGGATTACTCGTTAATGGTTGATCAAGTTTGATAGATTCACCCTCTGAAACAAGAAGTTCTGGTCCTGGCGGTAGAATATCAATCACTTCACGTCCATCTGATGCATCTACTATCGTTATTTCGTATCCACCTTTTTCTTTTCGTATTATTTTGTTTACTACACCTGTTGCTGTAGCATTATAAACATTATTATTACTTTTGCTTCCGTCGGGATAAATCTGACCCCTTCCCCTGTTCCCGCCTACGTATAGAGGATATTTTAAGAAGTAAACATCTCTCTTAGTAGCAGGATCTGGAGAAAGAATAGGAAAGGTAATTTCACTATATTTTTTCCCAGGAACGGGGCCTATCACAAGAATATTTTTTTTTGTGGGACGATAGCTTTGAAAAGACAAATTACCCATCTTTTCTTTAATCTCGGGCGAAAGACGATGAGGAGGGGCCAATTCAAAACCCTCTGGTAAAATAAGAATAGCTCCTACATTCAAAGCCCCCTTTTTACCATTAGCAAGAACTTGTTTCACTTGCATATCATAAGGAATTCGCACAACTGCTTCAAATACAGTATCGGGAAGTACCGCTTGTGGAACCTCAATATCTACGGGCTTATTAGCTAAATGGCAATTAGCACATACAATCCGGCCGGTAGCTTCTCGAGGATTTTCATAACCTTGTTGGGCAAAAATGGGATATGCATTTGAAATGGGTGCTCGAGTTATTATATGGATCATGAGCAATACGGAAATAGATCGGGTAATCTCTTTCTTTATCCAAGAAAAAGCATTTCTAGTTTGCATGGTCCAATCCTTGATCCTGAAAATTTCTACAATAAGATTAGGTAGGGAACTGGCACAGTTCCCTATCCATGATTCTGCTATTTACTCCAATTATTTGCCTATAATATAGGAAGAATACGAGTAAAACGAAAATGAATAAGTGAAATTTGGAATGTTTAGCTTTTATATAAAAGCTAAACAAATTTTAGAATTGGATCAGTGGGTCCTTTTTTCAGTCATTCACGGAATGGAATTGAATCATAAATCGATAAAAGCGACGGAGATACACAATTTAAATAACGGAAAATCCAGTATTTAAAAATAATATTTAAAATGGCTGGCAAAATAGAAACAAGAAAAGATATAATATGATCATTCGGAGTAAATCCAAAATCTTTATAGACAGACCAAATCATTAGTTCCCAAAGACCAGTCGAATGGTATCCTACAGAGAAATCAATTAAGAAAAGAATAGAAAAAGCTTTTATTGTGTCACTTAAGTTATATACAAATTCTTGAACCCAAGAGTTAAGAATAATGAGTTCTTGATTACCCCTAATAGAATAAACACTTAGAATAAGGAAACATATTATATTTGTAAAGAAATGAAAAATCGTATGGATATTATCTTCGTTGTTCGTCTGAATCAATTGGATGGTCGCTTTGTAGATTTCGATACGAAGGTTTTGTAAATGTGTTTCCGGGTATTCCTTTAGCATTTCATCCAAGAGGAACAGTTCCTCGAACTCTAGGAATTTCTTTACAATAGTTTTTTCTTGAATAGTATTCAAGAAAATTTCGGATTCTTTCGTATTCCACCAATTAGTAATCCAAGATTCCAGACTTTTCTTAAATGTAAAAGAGATGCACCAGGGCAAAAAGACTATAGATGTAAGACATAGAAGGGGAATGAATGCTTTCTTTTTTGCCATTTTTCGTCCTCAGTTTCATCTCATTTTTCAACTCTAGAATATTCTATATATTCTAATATTTCTATCAAGCATAAGTTCTATTACAAGTAAATACTAATAAAAAAGCGAGTTTAGCCTATAATATATTAATTATTATAGGCTAAACTCGCTTTATAGGCTAAACTCGATCGGCTAAACTCGCTTTTTTATTAGTATTCTTTGTAAATAATGTCCAATGGTATATTCAAGAATCTGGACAACTCCAAAGCATGTTTTGCAAGCATATATCTACGACCATCTTTAGTAGGAGTCATCGGCAAGGTCCCGTGTTTTCTGGTTTCAATATAAAGGACATCACCCCAGATTCGGTTAGTTACTAGTATGAGGCACGAAATTTCTTTTATTAAAATGCGGCGAACATTAGAGCTACTTATTCCAGGAATAGGAAGTCTGTAACGAGTAATATATAGCACTCCTTTTCTTTTATCGAAAAAATTAGTTCCGCCAATTACAGTCCAATAATTAATATATTGAAACATGATACCGCTTAGGATACTGACAATTGCAGTGATAAGCAGAGAAACAATCTTATTTGGTAGCACAAAGAGCCATTTAATCGGTGCATCGAAAATGTTCATCCGAGTAAGATTGCTATAGAAACGATAGAGAGAAAAGAATCCCACGAAAAAACTGACATGACTTAAAATTCGAAAAAAAACGTGTTGGAAACCCGGGATAGTGTCCATCCAAGTAGTTTCTGACACATAGGAACATAAAACTTTTTTGTTTGTCTCGTCCTTAATGAATTCACGGATCATTTGAAGTAAATAATCCAAAATTGTTCTAAGGAAATAAAAAAACAAAACGAAAAAGATATTCCTAAAAAGAAAGGCCGCAAAACATAAAATAAATAAATCCACCAGGATGTGTGGCGGATACGGGCGGCTTCTTTCTAGGAGAAGAACTATTACTTTTAATATACTTAAAAGGTAAGTTCCATGCAGGAAAATATGTGTCACTGTAATAATAATACAGTGTCTTTTTTTCCAGATCCACAGGTTTTTCAAAAATCTTTTACAGTGTCTTTTTTTCCAGATCCACAGGTTTTTCAAAAATCTTTTCAAGTCTTTTAGATCCATAGTCTATATATCAGAGTTACTAAATAGGAGAAATAAAAAATATATTCTTAGTCTAAATTAGTTTAAATAAAATAGTGTAAAATAAGGTATTAGCTACAAACTAGTTACAAAAAGGCGGAAATAAAAAATAGATTCTTAGTGCAAAATAACGTAAAACTAAGTTTAAAATTGTTTTTATTCAATCTTCCAAATTTTTAGTCAAAGGAACGAAACCATGGAACTGAAATAACTCCGTTAAAAACTGCTTTAAAAAATGACGTGGTACGACTGAATCCAATACTCCCTTGTCGAATAAAAGGTCCGCCGATTGGGAACCTTCAGGCACTTCCACATTCAACAATTGTTCAATCACTCTTTTACCCGCAAATGCAATGGTTGCGTTTGGTTCCGCAATAACGATATCCCCCAACATCGCAAAACTAGCGGTTACCCCACCAGTAGTCGGAGATGTAAGTATCGCTACATAGAATAACTTTTTATTTATTTGATAATTATATAACGCAGAAGAAATTTTAGCCATTTGCATTAAGCTCAAACTTCCTTCTTGCATACGCGCTCCTCCGGAAGCACAGACTATAATTAGAGGTAAAAGTTGATTGGTAGCATATTCGATCAACCGAGTTATTTTCTCACCCACTACGGATCCCATACTACCCGCGATAAACTCAGAATCCATAACAGCTATTGCTAAAGGAATACCATTTAGTTGACCTATGCCTGTTTGAACCGCTTCTGGTAATCCTGTCTTTTCTTGATAAGAATCAAGACGATCGATATAAGGTTGATCTTCTTCCTCTTCCTCGGGAGGATCCACGAAAATCAAGTCGAATGCAATGGGATCCCATTGAAGAATTGGAATTTTTTCAATCGAATCAAATTTAATGGGATCCAGAGAAACCATGTCTTCATCCATAGGATTCCAAGTACCTGGATCAATCAAAAGTTCGATTCTATCTGAACTTCTCATTTTCAGATGCTCACCACAGTATTCGCAAATACTCAGTTTGGCTACTAAAAATTGTTTAAAATTTAAGCTAGAGCAAGTTTCGCATAGAACCCATAAATGACTATATTGGTTCATTTTAGCCAGCATATCCATTTTGCTATTATCATCACTATCCTTCTGACATATATCTGTATCTGATGTATCAGATATCTCCAATGGATCTGATCTATCTGATCCATCCGGATCATTTATATAATCTGGATCTGATGTCTCCAATGTCTCCAATGGATCTGATCTATCTGATCCATCCGGATAATAGATCTCATCTAGATCTGATGTCTCCAATGTCTCCAATGGATCTGATCTATCTGATCCATCCAGATAATAGATCTCATCTAGATCGTATATACCATATAGATCCTCCTCTGTATCTGATAGATCAGATAGATCTATCTCCAATGGATCTGATATATCAGATCCATCTATATAATATGGATAATCTGTATCTGATGGATCAGATAGATCCATCTCCAATGGATCTGATATATCAGATCCATCCATATAATATGGATAATCTGTATCTGATAGATCAGATAGATCTATCTCCAATGGATCTGATATATCTGATGTATCAGCAAATGGATCGTATCGATAATCTGTATCGGATGGATCAGATAGATCTATCTCCAATGGATCTGATATATCTGATCCATCAGATATATCTGCATCATCTGGATCTGCTGTCTGATTTCTAGCATTTGTGTTCCTTAATATTATTATATTTGTACTATGGCTTTCACTAGTATTTTGGCCCCTATCGCAAATGTAACTCTTAAAGTCCATATCACGGTAACTGGCATTGGATTTGTCAATATCCTCCCAGATTTGAGAACGAAGATAATTCCAAATGCAACAATTAATGGATTTGTCAATATCCTCCCAGATTTGAGAACGAAGATAATTCCAAATGCAACAATTCATGTTATAAGTCCAACTATCATCATTATAAGCATAATATATGTCATAACTATTATTATGACTATCCCAAACGGATAGACTTTTTGCAAATAGCAAATTATGATTATGTATGTTGTTCACATCTGCTGAATAGTCAGCATGACCATGACTATAACTACAATTTTCACTATTGTTCTTCCAGCTATGAATGTTATTATGCATATCAGTTAAACTAGATGGGTCTCCACCGTTATTTTCATCAATAGGACCAAAACTATCTATACCAAAACTATCTATTGATTTACTTAAACCACACCTGTATTCTAAACCTCTAGTAAACAGCATACCTCTAGTAAACAGCATCGAATTGAACCCTTGTCTTTCCATAGATTTTTATTCCTTTTTAAATTAAAATATTATATAATGAATAGTCATTGTTTTTTATTTTATCGAATAGTTATCAAATTTAATTTTAATTCGTATATTAATTTATTTAATAATTAATAAGTAATTGAAAGTTATATGAATGAACAATATATCCCCACCCAAGAACAGCCTTTTTTATTTTTGGTTTATGGCGAAAAACCTATGATATCGATTCATGTCAATGTGATGAATTGAATCGATATCATCTGGGACGGGAGGATTCGAACCTCCGAATAACGGGACCAAAACCCGCTGCCTTACCACTTGGCCACGCCCCATTTGTTATTCTATATAGATATTTACTTTTGTCAAGTTAGACCATATTTCTTTTTTCTTTTAGATTTCATTTTTAATATAAAAGTATAAAAAAAAAAAGTGGATATTAAATAATATATATAATAAATCATATCTTATATATATAAGAATATATATAATAATAAGTAAGATAATAAAAAATAAAAAAATTAGAATTCAAAAAAAAAAAAGCAAAAATACAATTCATTTTATTAAAGAACAACATTTTTTTTTATGCTTCATATCTTTAGCTTGGTCTGTATTAACTCTGTCCTTTATTCAAGTAGTTTTTTCTTGGGGAAATTACCTGAAGCTTATGCTTTTTTGACTCCAATTGTAGATTTTATGCCAGTAATACCCTTACTCTTTTTTCTCTTCGCTTTTGTTTGGCAAGCTGCTGTAAGTTTTCGATAAGATCTTTCATTTGAATAATGTCCTAAAAAAAGTAAGAATTTATTAGAAAACTCAAATTGGAACTTTTTTAAGGAAACATAATATGAAATAGAAGAGAATCTATTCTCTTTCTCTGTCGTTTTTTTTTTTTAATTATCTTGGAGATTTTGTAATGCTTACTCTAAAACTATTTGTTTACACGATAGTGATATTCTTTGTTTCTCTTTTCATCTTCGGATTTCTATCTAATGATCCCGGACGTAATCCTGGACGTGAAGAATAAGAAAATCTTTTTTCTTTCCCTTACTTGTGCTTGATTTTGAACTATTTTTTGTTTTTCTATCTATTTTCGATCTTTAACTAGTCAAAAAGAACTAGTAAAAAATGAAACAAACAGGGAATAAAAAAAAAGAAATTCCATAAGTTCAAAAGAAAAAAATGGCAAATCATCAATAAACGGAAAGAGAGGGATTCGAACCCTCGGTACAAAAATGCGTACAACGGATTAGCAATCCGACGCTTTAGTCCACTCAGCCATCTCTCCCCAATTCAAAGAATGGAATTATTATGCTTATGATACCTCGCAGGGCTCGAAAAAAGGCTTCAATATTTATTTGATATGGATCTTCATTTGATATATTTTATCTATCTTTTTTCTATTTGATTCTAATTCTATATTAACTCATAAATATAGATTGAGTTATATATTAATTGTATATATATATACTAAATACGATAGTAATAAATAATTATACTAAATAGATATAAATCATTATACTAAATAGATAATCTAAATCTATAATTTTATATTTTCTTTTTTAGTTTGTTTTTTTATCCAACCAGAGTCCAGCTAGGTACTGGCACAGCTCTTTTTTCCCATGAATCCTGGATAACAACGATTTATTTTTCTGTATCAGATTTGAAACAAACTTTTAATTAATTCAAACATTTTAATATGATCAAACAAAAATAAAAATAACTTTGTGATCGTATCTCATACGAATGAATCAGGTAACGTATCTAAAAAACGAAATAGAACTATGGATTCTTGCATTGCATAATGCATTTTTGTGTTATGAATTTAGTTTAGTAATTTTGTCGAGATCTATCTGTCAAAATACCTTCAACAAAATCCAAAAATAAAATCCAAAAATGAGATTTGCCCCCTTTTCTAAATTTCATTAGGGGGCCTTTACGAAACATGTAAACACTCTATTTATCATAAAATTCTGCACCTATTTCAGAATTATTTATGACTGATTCCCTTGTTCGACAAAAGATCTTTTTATATACAAAAATGGTATTGTAGCGGGTATAGTTTAGTGGTAAAAGTGCGATTCGTTCTAACGATCCCTTAATAGTTAAGGGGTCCCTTTCGTGATTCATATCACGATCAAAAACTTTATTTCTTACTTTTAGGGATTTCATCCTTTATACCTCTCAACGAGCAATTCGAGGAATAATATACATTATCGTAATTTGTATACAATTTAGAATTTATTCTAAAATTATGAAACATAAGTTTTTGCACAAGAATCCCAATTTTTGAATATAAGTAAAGGATCCAGGGAGAAAGATATCTAAAATTAGTTTCCAATCGTAACTAAATCTTCCCATTTTTTTTTATTTTTTTTGTATAGGAGAGAGTGAAGCAAAATAG
>CAWUDS030005769.1:0-36021 GCA_963859935.3 Lathyrus sativus | reverse complement strand
CACATAAACATGTGCCAGATCAGTTGAGAAGGAAGCTTGATGATAAGTCGAATCAGATGATCTTGATAGGATATCATTCGACATGAGGTTACAAGTTGTTCGACCCAGTAAATAAGCAGGTGGTGATCAGCAGGGACGTGATCATAGATGAGCTTAAAGAATGGGATTGGACTGAGAATGCCAAGAAGGATTCAGTGAGAATCTCTTGTGAAGAACCAGCCACTGAATTCGAAATAGAAGTTCGACAGAAACCAATTGCAGATGAAGCAGGTTCAAGCAGACCTTGACGAACAAGACACATGCCTGCAAGATTACAAGATTCAGGATAATGTATAGATACAACCTTTGAGATTACTTACATCAAGGATTTGAGCTAAGTCAGAAGCAGGGTATTCGAAGAAGGTTTAAATTAAGATTGCTTCAAGGATACAAACCAACTTCTGAGCTCTTTCTAAAACCGGTACCGCAGTTGGCTCAACAAACCATCACCGAGAAACACATGCTGAAACGGAAAACGTGTTACAGGCCGAGTTAAGGGGGCTGGTTCCAACGTTTTTTCCAATTCACGATGTATCTAGCGTTAGGACTCACTCCATAAGTCCTTAAAGGGAGATGTCATAATTAAGGTTGAAGAGGAATATCCTAAAAATCAGTATCAACAGATTACCATGTTAGACAACAACAACATTAAACCAGAACTCAAAATCTGAATGAATGACATGTTTGAACATGTTTTAATCTAAAAGGAAACAAAGTTATTGTTATGTCCCGCAATGGTTCGTTTCCTTCCAAAACCATCCCACCAACAGGATCCGATGGAAATCAAATGCATTCAAACCTTGAGATCCTAATACTCCTATAAATTAAGTTTAATCACAATTTGAAAAGGGGGGCTCCAAGGACAAAACCTCAAATTGGTAAAGAAAAGAAAAACTTATCTGTGTTCGCTCGGACCCACCATCACCGAAAAACCTCCATGCGAATCACTCTCCTTCATCGCCAACATCATCAGGATCACATCGTGGCCGCCGTTTTCGCCACGAACTGTCATTGTCAAAACCTTCAAAGCCCTCGTCGCTTCGCAGAATCGCCGGGAAACATCCGTTTTTCCGCCATCGTCGCCGTCTTCGCGATTCGCAACCACCACCGATTCGCCACCCAAACCCTTCAGTTCCGTTGCCCGCCATCGCTAGTTCGAATCTCGATCATCATAACTTGCGGTAACCCCTTCTTTTTGCGTTTAAATTATTGAAGCTCTTGATTCGTTTTGTTTGTGTTTCAGGTTTGAGGGACAGAAGAAGAAACCGAAAGCAAAGTGGAAGTTTGAGAGGAGAGAAGCTGAGACGGAGATCGAGAGAGGAGAGAAGAGGCGATACAATTGGGGAAAGGGGGGAAATCTTAGGGTTTCCGGTTTATTTTTATATATATATTGTAATCCTATGTATGCCCACACACATTAATTATCATGCACCCACACACATAAGCTTTCAGATCCCCAACAGATCCTATCACGCGGCCAACCTCACGCTTGACCACCGTAAAACCACGCACCTGTACCACACACGATCACGCGCCATATTAACCTAATTAATCAACATAATCCTTTAATTAACCTTTTAATATGAATTAACTTAACCTTAGTCAACCTTTTATATAAAAAAATTAACTAATACTTTTTAATTAACTGTTTAGCTATTAATTGAATCTTTTTTAATCATCCTTCTTTATTTAATATAAACTAATAAATCCTTTTCTAAATAAATAATAATAATGCATTTATTTGTTCTTTCTTTCTTAAAACCCTTTTTATATATACTTAAAATAACCTTTATAAATAATAATAAACACCCTTTTTCAATTTAAATTAATTTCTATCTTTTATGATAATATCTAAAAATTATTTTATTTAGTAAATCCCATTTATTTAAAATCAATCCACATCTAAAAAAACATTTTACTAAATAAAATCAACCAATTCATAATTTAATTTCGTAATTAAAATTAAGTCACCTTTTAATATAATCAATTAAGTCAATACAACTTTTTTCCCTTTTACTCAAAATCAACTTCAATCAATAAATCAACTTCCATCAAAACTAATATAATTTCTCTAAAAAAAAACAATCTCACCAAAAATAATATAACTTCTAAACAAGTTCTCATTTAAAATCAATTCAACTCTCCTAAAATCAATACACTTTTTTATAAAATCCATCTCACTAAAAGATAATATGACTCATAAATAAATCAACCCTCTTAAAATCAATCCAACTATTTTCTCAATCCCGAATTAAAATTAACCAACGTCGCGTGAAATCAATCAATCCAATCGTGCACGCTCACACTTCGATCCACAATTCACTCTCACATCCACAATTTATACATTTTGTGCACTCGGCGCTTTCACGCGTGTGTATACTTTATCATTTCTGCAATTTACTTTACAAGAAATTTACATTATCGTCATTTACATTTACTATCGCATTGCATTCCGTCCAAAGGAAAAACCTACACATGAGTCAACACTTGTGTGTAGTGCACATCATTTGCATCATTCTCCCACATGATCCTTGATCCCATTCAAGTCGATCCTTAAGTTAGATCCTACCCCATAGGAAGGACCGTTATCTTTTACAACATAGGAAAACAATCAACTCAACACAAACATTCAAACAATAGAGAAATAGATGTTAATCATCTTAAGCGAGATAGAATCTCCACCCCACATCAATACAATCAATACCGTAGGAACTTTGCCTTAAGAGAGATAGAGGCGTACATCGTCGATCAATATCCGAGTACTTGAGCCCTTCTCTTAAGACGATGCAAAGACTATTTTCCTACAATTTGTGGCAGTTAAATCTCCTTTAAAATGACAACTCGTCTTTTCTCCTAAAATCAATCAATCAACTACCTTAAACCCGTAGGAACTTTGACCACAGTCAAAGAACTCCTCAAACCCTTTAGGGGAATTACAGATACTCTGATTCTACTCCCGTAAGGATATGTAGGCATAAGATGCGATATCTTATCGAGTATACTTAGAAATAAACCCCTAGGTCTTTAACCATTAAGCAGATAAACACTTAGCAATAAACAAACATAAAACAAGAGGTTCCTGTAGAGTACTACAGAAACTTAGGATGCTAGCACCTTCCCTAAGTTTAACCAACCCTCGAACTTAAAACTCTCTAGCTTGCATTTGCATTGCATCGTGGGTATTTCGATCTTTATCCCTTCCTTTGGACAAATCAAAGTTCGGTTGCAAAATGAATTAAAAATTCAAACTAATCAATAGTTTGGTATCCGATTTTCACCGCGACAATATTCTAGAAGTATTTGGCTATTTGTGTGACAACAATATTAATCAATGTTTAATCATGTATTTTAAATGATAAAATGGCTAAAAAATAGCCCTTTTTTTAGGGACTATTGATCCAAAATTTCAATATTTTTTTTAATAAGAAATCAATTAATTTTTACAATTTTTGAAAATAAAATAAAATTTTAATTGAGTTGTATTTGTGCTCGAAATTTTAACGAATCTAATTACTTGCTTGCAAATAAAAATAAAAATAAAAAGTAAAAAAATCAAATGTATTCACTATTTGGGCTAGATTTCTTACTAGTCCAACTGCCATTTCAATTTGAATCCGATGATAATTCAAGAGAATTTCTTATCTTATTATTTGGTCTTTTTAAGCATCATGCGCTCTGTCTAAAATACTTCCTGATTATGGAGATGTATTTTTGGACATACTTTTTTTTAGCTTTTTTAATTAATTTCGTAGATGCATCTACAAAATATTTTTGTATGCGTATTTACGAAAGAAAACAGAAACAAAATACAAGAAAATCAACATTGCAACGATAAAATCAACATTCATAAAATAAAACCGACGTTACTTTGATGATTTCGACATAAATTTAAGTACTACAAGTAACACTCAATTTCCATATTTTGGTACTCAACATGTAACCACAAATCTTAAAAGGACATTCACATTTTCTACTATCAGTGTTGTCTCTTTTAAACTTCCGTAGAGGAGTCTCATATTCAGAAAAACATCGTTTAAAAAACTAATTAGTTTGAGATATTATCAGGGTGCACCATATCTATTTGTAAACATAAGAAAAATAAACAAAAATTACAAATCATCTGTAAAAAAAATAGGTCACAGACACGTTCCGAAGATGTACATTCGAAAGTGTTCATCTTCAACACGTTCTGGAGGTACAGCTCCGGAAGCAACTTTACTCATTTTCTTCCAAAAATTTGATGATTAATGTGAGCAATGTAGTGGACAAAGTGCACCTTTACCTGAAATTCGATCTTCTCTTTCTCCCTTTGATTTGTTGCATGAAAAAGTTGGAGTTTTGGAGTGAAAAAAAATATTGAGAATGTAGGGTTTTTTAGGTTGGTGAAAGTGAGTGTGGAAGAAGAAAACACAACAATTGGGAGAGTGATCATGCAGGTTTCAAATATAGCAGAACTTCCAAGTTGTATCTATGGAACTGTTCTGGACTGGCCCAATGGTTAGGCATGACCCAACCCAATTCTTCTCCCAAAATGGTCCAATTGCCTAAGTCCAACCTCTTTGGTAGAAAGTTTACCTTTCTGCCCCTCCAATAGGGGAGGCTTACCTATTTACCCTTGGTCACAGAACTTCTCCCCGTCAGTATCTGCCCATCATACATGGTTCCACCATCTAGAGACAGCCAAGGCGCTTGTGCCCATAACTACGCCCCTGTCCGTGTCAACGGCTAGTTATGGGCACGTCTACCTGTCCCAACGACTATTTTTGACAGTTACCTATTCTTCGGGAAACAGTTATCTCGCCTCAAAAATAGGGATCAATGGCCAAGCGCTGGGGGAATCATAAAAACCCTCTCATTTAAGAGGGTCAGGTATCCAATTTTTCACCTTGAAACACACATATTTTGTACTTGCTCGGTCTCTTGCTTGTTTCTTACTTTAGCATCAAAGTGCCTTGCAGGTACACCTCCTCCTCCTCTTTCACACCCATCATCACAGGCATTTGTCTTTGGTCCATCTCAAGTTCTAATCGTTTGGTAAGATCAGTGGCACCGTCTGTGGGAAGCTTGTTATCCTCGTATTTTCTCTCTTCGTAGAACACAAGACCAAAACAATTCTTCAATTTTTTGATCATGGATGCCCGTGACAACAAACTTGATGCTTGTAACTCTGTTTTCCTCTCTGTCAGCAAGACTGATGCTGATGGAGCCACCACCTCTCATGGCGACGACGTTCTCCGACAAAGGGGCGGAGCCACAACTTCTCCATCCCCTGTTCATGCAGATCACGGCGAAGCCCCACCTGTTCTACAGTACCTGTCAGTTCCAGTTCCACCCAATACCGACCCAACCATGGAGGCCCTCCTTAAGGTTCTCAACAAAACAAACCTCCTAATCCTCAACCAGAGTGCGAGGATTGAAACATTGGAAGAATCTCGTTTTCCAAGATCCCCTCCACCGAGGAAAGTACGTTAGCAACAACATAGTCCTCCTCCCTGGTGTGAGAGGAACCGTCAAATGCCTATAGATCCAGAGACCCTGACCATCCGTAAACGCGACTAAATTTCTCCTTGGAACCAGCATTCCCATAAACCAAAAAAGACCAGAAGAGGACACCAGGCAGAATCCCAACGTTTGCCATCCAGATCCAAGGGCCGAGCACAAACCCCGTCTCCCTGACGAGGTCACCGTCCTACATATAGACGTGATTCCCACTCCCTTCTTGGACCATCAGCAGCAGTGACAATGATCCTCACGACATGTTGTCCTAAGAGATCATGGCCACGCGCCTCCCAAGGGGACTAGAGAAACCACCGTCCCTAATGTACGACGGAACAACCGACCCCGACGAGCACATCGAAAACACCGATGCGCTTCTCGACTATCACGGCACCCGGGGCGTCATCAAATGCAGGTTATTCCTGACCACACTCAGGATGGGGCCAATGACCTAGTACAAAGGGCTCCCTAACGACTCCATCACCTCATGGAGGCAACTGGAAAGACTCTTCTCCAGACATTTCACGGCCTATCACCGACACTCGAAGACCAAAGCCTCCCTCGAGGCCATCATTCTGGGAAGAGATGAACCCCTACGAGCCTCGTTGAAATATTCAACAAGGAGGTCGTCCAAGTCTCTACCATGGATGACATGAAGAATTTCCTGCTAGAACGTGGGCTCCGCCCCCACGCAGAATCTGCTAAAGCTGTCGGCATCCGGCCCCCGTAAATGCTGGATGCTTTCCTCCTCAAAGCTCAAGCGTACACTCAGTACGAGGAAAAAAGGCTTCCAGCTCTGCTCGTGATTCCAGGCACAAGGAGAATGCACGTTCATCTAGATCCGACGAGACCTCGACATCCCATCGAGGAGATAAAAAGAGAGAAGACCGCCTCCACGAGACCCGGGACAACAAGGGACCCTCCCACAGATTCCAAGAATACACTTCTCTGAAAGTTTCGAGGGAGAAGATCCTCACTGAGTGTGCCAACTCAGAATTTTTCCAGGCTGGGGTCCGGTTCCCAAAGAAGATATCGTCCAAACCCAACACTGATAAGTCCAAATACTGCCGGCTCCACAAGAGCCATGGCCATACGACGGAAGACTGCATCCATCTGAAGGATGCCATTGAAATACTCATCAGGGCCAGGCATCTGAAGCAGTTCACCAAGCGAAAGGAAGTTCCTCGACCAGACGTCCAAGAAGCCCAGAAGGTCGAGAAAGAAGTGCCTTCCTCCGAAGAAAGCAACCTCCGGTCGCCATAAGCATCTCACGACCTGAAGATTTCTGCATTCCCGAGGGGCTCAACGCCCCTCCATATTCTGTTGCGCACAGCCAATGGGAGACATTCCCCTCCTTCATGGTCATCTCTGGAGGGGGTTTTAATAAAGTGACGGTAGGGTCTGTCAAGAGGAAATTTGAGCACCTCATCAGTAGCAGCTCAAACCGGAACTTCACCCTCGATAGGGTTCGGGGAGAGTGTGTCTCTATTTGCTTCTACTGCAAGGAGCTCCTCGGCGGAGCCTCCAACCCCATCATCCCTCTTCTCGTGAAGGCTTAGATGGCGAACTTTGATGTTCGATGAATCCTCGTCGATCAGGGCAGCTCTGTTGACATCATGTACTCCTATCTGTTCTCCATGCTTCAGTTGGATGAATCACATTTGACTCCCTACGTGGGCTCTGACCTAAAGGGTTTTAATGGATCGGTGACAAAGCCCTGGGGTTATGTTGAGCTGATCGTAACCTTCGGATCTGCTGAAGCGGTCAGATTAGTCAAGGTACAATTCCAGGTGATAGACTGCCTGTCATTATACCAGTGCATCTTCGGGCGACCAACTCTGGCCGAGCTGGTGGTCGTACCTTCAACGGTACACCTGAAGATGAAATATTACACCTCTAAAGGCCTCGTCACAACTCTACACGAGGACATAGAAGCCGTAAGGAGATGCTTTAAAGCAGCGTCCAAGGGACTGAATACAATCGCCGCCAGACCAAAGACTCCTGCCCAGTCTCCTCTACCCAACATCTCCGACAAGGCAAATCCGCTTCCTCGCGTCGATTCCATCGACCTCGATAGCCGCTTCTCTGAAGACAACCAGAAGACTCAGAGGGCAAAAAGGAAAGAGATCCAGTCATCTTTGAGCACCCCCTCCAGTAGTAGTAAAGCCGTCCATCCAATGTGCCATATCCCAGATGGAGAATTCGAGCTTGTCCCACTCGGCGACGACCCCAAGCGAGGAGTGAAGATTGGAAACGGTCTCCCCGAGCTAGCAAGGAAACAAATGAGAACATTCCTCCAGGAGAATGCATACCTGTTTGTGTGGAGTGCCTTGGAGATGCCCGGACTGGACCCTGATGTGGCCTGTCACCACCTCACCATCGACCCCGCAGTCAGAGCAGTTGCCCAACGTAGACGACGACAGTCCCCGGAAAAAATGGTGGCTGCCAAGCAGGCTATAAAAGACCTCTTAGAGGCAAACTTTATATCATAGGCCAAGTACACCACTTGGTTGTCAAATGTTGTACTCGTTAAAAAGAATAATGGAAAATGGCGCATATGTATTGATTATACTGATCTTAATAGGGCCTGCCTTAAAGACGCATACCCCCTCCCCAACATATATAAACTAGTTGATAATTTTGTTGGTTTTAAATTGCTATATTTCATGGACGCTTATTCGGGCTACAACCAGATACCCATGGCAAAAAGCGACAAGAAGTACACGACCTTAATGACCGAATTGGGCAACTATTACTACAACGTAATGCCTTTCGGCCTGAAGAACATCGACGCTACCTATCAAAGGATGATAAAAAAAAGTCTTCCAAGGAGAAATCTGGGACATGCTCGAAGTCTATATGGACGACATGATGGTGAATTTCCATGACGAATCCGATCATACGACCAAATTGAGGAAGGTATTCGAGCAAGCCATGAAGAACAGGATGCACTGTAATCCGGAGAAATGCATGTTCGGGGTACGAGCGAACAAGTTTCTCGGTTTCTATCTAACCGAACAAGGAATTGAAGCTAAACCCCTAGCAAGTGCAAATCCTTCTCTGAGTTCTCCATGCCGAACTCAAAAAATTCCATCCAATCCCTCAACGGGATGCTCGCATCGCTTTCTCGCTTCGTAGCCAAATCTTCCCAGCATGCCCTCCCCCTTTTAAAACTTTTCCGCAAAGAAGCCACATTCGAATGGACGGAGGAATGTGACAAAGCTCTTCTCCACTTAAAGCAAGCCCTATCTACACCTCCAGTCCTCTCTCGCCCAGAGAATGGGGAAACCCTCTTTCTATACCTCGCTTTCGCAACCGAGGTCGTAAGTGTCGCCCTCATCCATGAAATCCTTGATGGGTAGAAGCCCATCTATTTCACAAGCAAGGCGCTACAAGGGCTAGAATTACGGTATCAACAAATAGAGAAGATGGTGATCGCCCTTATCAACGCTGCAAGGAGACTGAGGCACTATTTTCTGGCCTACACTATTGTGGTACGCACGGACCAACTCATAAAGCAACTACTGAGCCGCCCAGGCATGGCCGGGAGGATGCTCAGATGGTCGCTAGAACTATCCGAGTTTAACATCTGGTATGAGAGAAAAAAGGTCCTCAAGGCACAAACACTAGATGACTTTGTAGCAGAAATGACCTTGCCTAGCCAACTAAACGAGGGTGCTCGCAGGTGGGTCATATTTGTTGATGGAGCATCCAGCTCGGCGGGTAGTGGAGTAGGCATCATCCTAGAGAACGAGGAGGGAATCCTCATCAAAGTCTCACTCATACTGTCATTCCCAACCTCCAACAACCAAGCTGAGTACAAGGCCTTCTTGGCCAGTCTACGCCTCACGGAAGATTTAGGAGCAGATGAAGTCGTCACCTGCACCGAATCTCAACTAGTAGCTCTCCAAGTCCGGGGTGAGTACCAGGTCAAGAATGATAACTTGTCCGAATACCTGACCCTGGTCAAAGGAAAGATGGCAAAGTTCACCTACGTGGAAGTAAAATAGGTTCCCCGTGAACACAACGTCCGAGCAGACATCCTGTCAAAACTAGCCAGCACGAAGAAGAAAGGGGGAAACAAATCCATCATTCAGGAGATACTCCCACGATCCAACATCGAGAAAATGTCCACGACCCTCAACGTGCACGCCGTTAGCGACGACTACTGCTGGATGACCCCAGTATACAACTACCTCACTAAAAATGAGCCACCATCTGATCCAAAGGAGGCCAGCATAGTGAGGCGTAGGTCATTTTCCTATGTTCTGGTCGAGAACAAAATGTACAGACGAGGATTCTCCATACCTCTCCTCAAATGCGTCGAAGAGAAGATGTTCGTCTATGTCATACGCGAGATCCACGAAGGAATCAACGCCCAATACCTAGGTGGGAGGTCCCTCGCGAGGAAAGCTCTGCGAGCAGGTTACTAATGGCAGACCATGCAAAACTACGCGAAAGAGCATGTGAAGAAATGCGACAAATGCCAACGGCATAGAGACATGCTCCTGGATCCCCCCAACGAGCTCAAGGTGATGTCCTCGCCGTGGCCCTTCGCTTGGTGGGGCACAGACATCCTGAGACCCTTCGTTGTAGGCTCCAACCAAAATAAATACTCAATATTGGGCGTGGACAACTTCACCAAGTGGATGAAAGATGAAGCCCTGGCCAAAATAACAACCCACAACATACTTCGGTTCTATAAGAGAAACACCCTTGCCCGTTTCAACATTCCTCAAGCGATCATCACAGACAATGGGACACAGTTCACGGACAAAAAATTCCATGAGTTCGCCGTTCAACTAGGCACTAAACAACATTTTGCATCCGTCGAGCACCCTCAGACTAACGGGCAAGTCGAGGCAGCGAACATAGTAATCTTACGAGGTCTCAAACGAAGACTGGACGAAACAAAGAGGCAGTGGGTCGAGGAGAGGCCTATTGCACTACACCTCATTCGTCAATCGTGGAATCCCCCTTTCGCCTAGCATACGGGACAGAGACGGTAATCCTCATTGAAAGTTACGTGTTGACCAGACAAATGGAAGCGCCTTCGGATGAAGAAACAAACAACGAGGCCTTAAGGGAAGAACTCGACCTCGTCGAAGAGATCCGGACAGAGGCATCCCTCCGCAAAGCCCCACTCAAGCAGAAAATAACAATTAGGTACAACGCCAAGGTCATCTGACGAGAATTCCAAATAGGGAGCCTCGTCCTAAGAAGGAATCACAAAGATTCCCGAGAAGACAAGCTCGTCACAAACTGGGAAGGGCCATACCGCATTAGAGCAAAACCGGGGAACGGGGCGTACTACCTAGAATACCTAACCGGGAAAGAATTAGCTCGACCATGGAACGCCGAAAAGCTGAAACAATATTACAGCTAAGGCCTCCACTATCGACGTGTCTCACCCAAGCGTCGGGAATGGTGACCAACTACAGGTGCACACCCAAGTACAAGCGATGCACCACCAAACGGATCTAAGCAAGGGCGTGGTGAAGATACCTACCCATGCTCGACGGCGGTTCCTCGACCGAGCCCGCCGTCGTCACAATACCATGAACAGAAGAACCCCTGGCTCATGATGGGATATTCACGCCGCGAACCCTGGCCCAGAAACAACCCAGACATTTTGATCAGTTCCCCACACTATCGAACACCGTCCTTCAAGCATACCCGGAACAATACAAATTACTGAGTGCCTCTTACAACCGCGTTGGACGGAATCAGACACTTAGAAAATATTTAACAAACATACAAACATACAACATACTTGTACATATAATATAACACGGCCACAAAGGACCGCAAATGTGCATGGTACAATAAAATACAGATAATCAAATGGCACGCAAGCCAAAGCATAAAACTACTCCTCTTGTTGAGCTTCCTCTTGCAACGCCTGCCCCTGCTCATCACCGTCATCGGAAAATTGGAGGAAATCTGGAATGACTATCTGGCCGTCTTGGACCGTATAGAGGAACCATGTGCCCTCCGTAGTCAGCTCGACCCCAGGGTTCACCAGCTTTATCTTGTCCACTGCGTTCTAAAAAGTCTCCTTGCCAATGGCCACTAGGTCGTCAGCGGCCTGAGCGAACCGAGCGACCAACTCTGACCGAGTTATCAACTTCTTCGTCTCTTCGGGCTGATCCTCAGCAGGGGCAACAGCGGTCTGCAACTTCTCCACCAGATCCTCGTCAGCCTTCAACTTAGTAGCCACAACGTCCCTCTCTAGAGCCACCTCCTCGCAACCTTTGCGGCCAACATCTTCGAGCTCCTTCTCCCTCCCCTCTTGAAGCTTCTTGACCTTCTCCTTCAGGGCCGCCACCGTAGCCTGAGACTTCTTCAGCTTAAGTTCTAGCGGAGAGTCGTCCTCGGTGTATACAACGGCTATCTCTAGGACCCTCATCAAGACAGAGGCATCCTGGGAAAGCAGGGCCTGTTTGCTGGGACAATCCATTTTCTTGAGTTTTAGAGATTCTGTCCGAGGAATGGACAGAGAGGACCCTTCGAAGAATTTCCTATTATGAAAGCCGGGAGGCAGCTCGAACTTGCTTTCAGTGTACTCCCGACTGAGGTCCACGATCTCGTTTATGCGGACACACTTGGGCCTCGAGCTCACAGGAAGAGGCGACATCTGAGTAGTCGGAGGAGTTGAGGATGAAGCCCCCGACCTTATTTGAGGGGGAACCGTTTGCTAATCAAGGCGACTCTTCCCTAACGCAGCGCCGCCCTTCATTTTTCCTTGGGCGTGTTTTATCACTAATAATATTTATAATATTAAAGAGATGAGGAGTCTTGTGAAAAAATTAAGAACTATTAGAGCTAAATTAAAATTTTTGAATTATTGAAATTTACGAATTATCTACGTATTTCGAGAATATAGATGCGCAAATTTATTAGGTGGGATAGACATCTCCTCTTTAAATTATACAAGTTCTAATTGTTGATGATGTTAATAGTATTTTTTTATTCCCCATATTTCATATTTCATATGTAATCTTTTTCTTCTTAGCCTTCGATCCCCATTGTATTCCAAAATAAATTCATATATTTTTTAACAAAAAAACAATTTCTTATTAAAACTGAATTTATACTAATAGTAATTTTAAAATATATAATTTAGGAATTAAAGTTCTTACATAGATGTTGATGATTCCATAACCAATGCAATGGTGTGTAGTGTTCTCTTGTTCATCTCTTCTCTCATCAATCAAAAAATGAAAATCTAGAAACCCTAGAAAACGTAATATTTCTCAATCACCGAACAAAATGATGAAGAAGAAAGTCCCCGATTGGCTCAACAGTTCTCTCTGGTCAGTGCCCAAATCTCCTCCCTCCTCCGTCGCCGCCGAAGACAACTCATCTCTCTACAACTCAATCTCACAGCCGCGACCTCCGTCCCCTCCCGTCGTAGTTCAAGATCCTCCGCCCGAGCAGATTATCGAGGATTCTCGATCCGAAGATCAACATGATGCGCCTCCTTCTGATTTCGATGTCTCTCACCAGGCTCAATTGTTGACTGAGGTAGTTTCCGCTTTTCGTTTTCACTTTAACTAGTATATTTAGCGATATTAGTTCATTATCGTGTTTGTTTGCGGTTTTTGATTTTTGATTTTGGATGGTTTGGTTCAGTTGTCGAGGAAGGTGATGGATATGCGGGAATTGAGAAGGATCGCGTGTCAAGGTGTGCCTGATTCCGCTGGGATACGCTCTACATTGTGGAAGGTGCCATTTCTCTTTCAATCAGTTTCTTCATTGGTGCTGGTTAGGGTTATTGATGTTGGAGAATGGAATATTATTTGAAGTTATTTGAAGTAACAAGGTTTTTATTAGAATTGGAGTTGAATGTTTGTTGCCGTGTTCTATTTGCTATGGATGGAAATGCAGTGATGGAAGTCTAATGATGCTTTCCAAATAGGGATTTAGTTTGGGTGCTTTTTTTGTTAATATGGACTAGAGAGTGTTTTTTGTTGTTGATGGAAAGAAGCCAGTGAAATTATAGAATACTATTGCAACTTATGCTTATTGATATTTGCAGCTTTTGCTTGGATATCTTCCGCCGGATAGAGGGCTTTGGTCATCTGAATTAGCAAAGAAGAGGTCCCAGTATACACAGTTCAAAGAGGAGATTCTCATGAATCCTGTAAGTTAGTTGCCTAGGAATAACTAGCATCTTCATGTTATCAAAACTAAAGAACAATCGTGTGCGCGTGTGTGTGGGTGGGGGTTCTAGAAAGATTCCTTAATTGTGATCGGTTGAACTAATAGCTGTAGAATCAAGTTGCATTTCTCTTCACATCATCTGTATTGCCTTTTATTTTAAACTTCCGGCTAGGGGAAGAGAGATAATTCTAAGGAGTTAATTTTTGAATTTGATCCAATTTTACATCGGTAGAGTACATGCTTGTCTAAGTGCAATCTTGATACACTTGGTGATTTTTAATGCATGTTGTTCTATTTGCTTTATCTTTTTGGCTCTGAATGTTTATGTCGCTAGCTAGTCCGAAATCACAAGGAGGATGTACAACTCCACAAGTGGTGATGCTGAGGATGCCGCCAAGCGTGACAGGGCCTTGCTCTCTAGATCAGAAATCCCTCACGATGAGCACCCTTTGAGTCTTGGGAAGACCAGCGTATGGAATCAGTTCTTCCAGGTATAGTACAAAATAATCTGTTTTTATTAGATATTTGAATATTTCTATACGAAGTTTCTGATCACACATGAACTATCAACTATGTTGTATATAAAATCGTCGAATGACACATCAGTCCATGATACTTATTGCATGTTACTTAAATTGGTGACAAGTGACAGCTGGAAACTGTTTTATGTGAAATCGAAATTTCCTCTGTCTAAAGAATGGAATACTAGAACACGTTTGTTATATGAGTAATGGTAATTACTTGTTTTTCTACTCTGTCTTTGATCATTTTTCTATAATCTTGTTTGACACAGAGACCTTTGCAAATTTCTTACAACATATATTGCTGATAATCTTGCTACTTGTTAATCGTTATTTTTTTTAATGTTGATTATATCACGACTATATAAATTTGATGATGCTTATGTACTATATACTCTGATAGAGTAAACGATTCTCTTTGCATTTTGTAGGATACAGAAATCATAGATCAGATTGACCGAGATGTAAAGCGCACTCATCCTGATTTCCACTTTTTCTCCGGTGATTCAAAATTTGCAAAATCTAATCAGGTTGTTCCTTTATTTTTATAGAAATTGGTATAATCTCTATAATTCATGTCTTTTCCGGCACCAACTTATTATTTTTTTACTGACATTTTCAGGAGGCTTTAAAGAACATATTAATTATTTTCGCAAAGTTAAATCCAGGTGTAAAATATGTTCAAGGGATGAATGAGATATTGGCTCCTCTATATTATGTGTTAAAAAATGACCCTGATGAAGAAAATGAAGTGAGTATATTATATATATTTTTTTACTTCTTGTAATCTCTTAGTTTTCCAGTATATAGTTCATCACAGTTCACAGAGCATATGAACCTGATGCTGACTTCGTTAACATTCAATTATTATATTTTTGTTGTGTAAAATCTTATTGCCTACTTAGTGGGATAAGACTGGGTTGTTGTTGTTTTTGTTGTGTAAAATAGTACTACCTACTTAGTGAGATAAGACTTGGTTGTTGTTTTTGTTGTGTAAAGTAGTACTACCTACATAGTGAGATAGGACTTGGTTGTTGCTGTTGTTGTGTAAAATCCTACTAATTTAAATTTCAAATTTTTCTATGAACCTTTGTTTCTTACTATAATTTGTGTATAATTGATTTTGCAAATTTTGTTTAAAAAGTGCTTACCCATGATAAGCTGATCACTTTTCTTTCTTAGTCTTTTCATCGGAAGCACTGTATGCATATCCGTCATTCTTTACCTTTTCCACAAATCACACATACAATTTCATGTTTTTTTTCCTTGTTGAACTGAATAATATTTCCAAGTGTATGCGTAAATTAAAGAGGAGCCATAATAGGGGTGGAGATGAGATGACAAATCAAAATTTAGGCGTGATCAGTTTAAAAGGTATCATTTACTCATGGGAATTTAGACAAGAAATCTTGCTATGATCTATGATTATGCGAATGTTTGTTTTGTTAGAAAATAAATTCTTAGATAGTACTAACGAGTTATGTAGATTTATGCTATATTTATGTTCTCTTTTATTGTTGGTTTATTGTGTGCTTAACAGCTCCTTAATACAATATGCAGGCTTTTGCTGAAGCTGATGCATTCTTTTGTTTTGTTGAGCTATTGAGTGGTTTCCGAGATAATTTTGTCCAACAACTAGACAATAGTGTTGTGGGAATTCGTTCAACTATTACAAAATTGTCCCAGCTTTTAAGAAAACACGATGAGGAGTTGTGGCGTCATCTTGAGATCACTTCCAAAGTGAGTTTTTAAGATATGCATTGTGTATAGTTACAGTTTTGCTTTAGTTTACATTTGGAAATGTATTGAGGTGGCTGCATGCGTCTATTTTGAACTATTCTGGTTCTTGATATTGTGGTTGGCTATTTATTTTATTGTTTGCATTTTGTGGCATATATACTGTTATGCAATTGTTTGTGGTCTTTGTTCACTCCTTTGTTATATTAAATTTGTTAAATAAACTAAATATTGAATAAACAAAAAGTGGGCTCTTTCCTGCTTCATTGCTTTAATGATATTATTACCTTCTGTGATCCTGTGTTACAAATGTTATTTTGACCATTATGTTAAATACCTTTTTTGCATGCTTGCCAAATTATTCAACCATGTATTTTCTTTTGGCTATTAAACTGTATCAGAAATGGCTCATTTTTCTTCTGAATATCAGGTCAATCCCCAATTCTATGCATTTAGATGGATCACTCTCTTGTTGACTCAGGAATTTAATTTTGCCGACAGCCTTCACATTTGGGACACTCTTTTAGGTGATCCAGAGGGTCCGCAGGTACTATCTTGTTCCGATTTATCTTTTGTTTTAATGGAATGGCATGCAGCACTTTCATCGTCTCCCACTTCTTTGATGACAATGTTATAAAGCTTCAAATTGGATTTTTGAAGTTGTGAATTTACTTTTAGGAGCAAAGAAGTTTTTGCTCATACTGATGTTGATTTTTCATTTGTGTTTCACTTTGCATTTTTACTATTAATCCACTATTGAAGATCCTGATTGTTAGGAAAGGTGAAGATTATGGTCATAGTATTGGAACGGTAGAGCAAATGTTTTGTTCTCTCTTTTGTGCATGAGAGTGCTTGAGTGTGTGTATCATATGTCACTAGTTTTCAGTGACTATTGCTTGCTACTTGAAATTCCTGTTACTTCTCAGAAAGTCTATAAGATGGAAAACTAACACATTGTTCTGTAGGAGACTCTTCTCCGGGTATGTTGTGCAATGCTAGTTCTCATTCGCAAGCGCCTCCTAGCGGGGGATTTCACTTCAAATCTCAAGTTGCTACAAAATTACCCGTCAACAAACATTAGCCATTTGCTCTATGTTGCCAATAAGTTTCGTGTACAGTCAGTCTAATGGTTCTTGCCCCTCACCTGCATTTTTTGCATTTTGCTTTTGTATCTCTAATTTAGTGTTTGAAATTCAATGCTTGTAAATGACTAAGTTTTCAGGCTACATAAACTATATATTTTTCTACTACTTTTTTCTTCCTATCTGTTTATTCACGCTTGGTGAGTATAGCCTACATTCATATCTTCTCACTCAAATTATGATGTGAAATTATTAAAAAAGTTATGCTGAAGTATAGGTATTGTATGTTACAGTACCTTGTAACAGTGGAAAAAGAAACAGAAATTGGCGACAAGGGCTCCCTGTGAATACCTCTCCATGCTCTATGAATACCATTGGTGGAAAGATCTCACCAGTTGCCGCCTTTATCTTATGCCAAATATGATGGCTTAGAGGTTACTTTTGCAAGCAATAGAATAGAACATAGCCGTTTCTTCGTTGCTGTTTCTTCATGTTTCAGCTTAGATCTTATAATCTAGACACTTGAAAAACACGTTCTGAATCTAGAATCTGAAGGTGTTTTTGGATTTTTTTTTAGAGAATTGAGTGGAGTAAGAATTTCACAATAACAAATAGATGACTACTACAAAATAACAAGTAATTAGTTAAAAATCTGGGTGGAGTAAGAATTTAACAATAAATTACTACAAAATAAGAAGTAATTAATTAAAATTGTGTCTTTATAAAGTAATTACTAAAACATTAAATTAATTTAATAAATAATGATTTAGATCATATAAATTAAATAAATAAAACATCTTATAACGTTCTATTAATAGACAATGACACAACAAAAGTTAAATTTTACATCGTTCGCTCAATTGTAAGTTATAATCATAAGTCAGAGAGTTTCATTTAACATTATATATCATATATGCTAACAAATGAAACAACACAACACCCTTCTAATCTTAAAAATGATATATTCCACTTTAATAAAAAAAATATTTGTTGTATGAATATAACCATTAAATTGTATGCTATAATTACAATTCTAAAGAATTTCATTTAACATTTCCTATTATATTATGTTAACAAATGAAACAACACCCTTCTAATATATTTTTGTCTAGTTTTGAAACACTTTCTAGAAGACAATATTCTAAAGCTTTTACCTGTCATATATCACTAAAGACTTTTTTTAGAATAAAGAATATATTATTATCAAAAAAATACATAAACATAAGCTGATTCTAAGATTCAGGTCTCTAGACAACTAAGTAAACAAAACTACAAATGAAACAAATTACAGCCTATTAAAATAGGCAGTTAGTTTCCTATCTATTTCAATTCTTCCTAGGGTCATTTATATAACATGTTTACTTTGTAAGGCATCTTTGTTACAGTCTTGGAAGATGATTTTGTTTCTCACTGTCCAAATTTGATAGGCAATCTCTGTAATGGCCATCTTCAAGAGCTTCATTCTACTCCCTTTTCTTCGAGTTTGTTGAGTTATCCAAATCAGTTTAGTCTGTCAGCCACTCGGACTGTGATCAACACCAATCCAAACTAGAACATGTTTCCAAACACCCTTGATAGTCTCACAATCACAGAACAGATGGTGACAACTTTTGTGTAAATTGCAAAGCACACATATTCCATCAGTAATCAGTAATCATGTCATATTTTATGATTTTATCCTTGGTAAGGAGCCTGTTTTGACAAGTCATCCACCTTGGATTTTGTAACTCTAAGCATCATATATCTTTTGTGTACTGTACCTGCCTGCCTCTTGAAGGTTTTTCCAAATCTCAGAATTTATCATCAAATCCCTATTTTTGAAGATAGCTTTCAAGATCCATGAACATTCACATCTTTCATCCTTCATGTAGTAAATGTGTATCCATTGAATCCACAATTTATCTTTCTTTTCCCAGATGTTTCATAGCATTTTACCTATGATAGCTTTGTTCCAAGTTGCGAAGGACACTATATTATGCCCACCTGTAGAAATGGGGTCACAAACATGATCCCAAGCTATTGGTGCTTTCTTGCCCCAGTTCTCTTTGCCTGTCCACAGAAACTTCCTGCACAAACCTTCAATATGAGAAATCACCTTTTTAGGCAAAGAGAAAATTTGCACCCAGTAGTTAGAGATGTGCACTCTTAATCAGTTAGAATCTCATTGTATAAGATAATAGCTTAGTGCTTCAATGTTTCAATCTATTAGTCATCTTCTCAATTAAGAGTTGGCAGTTATTAACAGTAAACTTTTTACTATCCAAAGGAACTCCTAAGTACTTAAAAGGTCAAGTACCACTTTTAAATTCAGTTTCTTGTTGTAAGAGGCTCTTTGTTTCACTATCCACTCTTCCAAGATAAATTTTGCTCTTGGGGTTGCTAAATACAAGCCTGTTGCAGCAGAAAACTCCCTGGTGGTTTTCTCCATGATAAACTTCAAAGATCCAAGGTCACCTCTAGCAAATATTAGAATATCATCTACAAAACATAAATTAATGATCTTTAATTTCTCACACTTATGGTGGAAATCAAAATCAAGGTTAGAGCTCAGCCATTGCAGCAGTCTATACAGATATACCATGATGATTACAAATAAGAGTGGGGAGATAGGGTCTCCCTGGCTCAAATTGTGTGTCTTCAATAAGCTTGTTTATCACCTTTTCAAGCCTAGTTGTGAGAATTTTGGAAATGATCTTGTAGATGGCACTGCAGTAATATATGGGTCTCATATCTTTTATGATTTTGGCCTTAGAAAACTTAGGGATCAGTCTCATATATCAATAAAGATTGTTCATGACTAAAGACATATATTCATAAATATAAACTAACATTGACTAAAAATTGATCTTAAGACTTATTAATTGTTATTGAAAATAAAACTAAGTATTAAAAATAGTTTTCATGTGTTTGAATTGTTATAGTGATTTTCGATGTTTTTTCATGAAATAATATTTGCTTCAATTTCATGATTAGTATGTTTAATCACAATCAGTTTAATATTATTGCATAATTCTAGATTAATCTAAATTTTTCAATAACATTATTATGCTACCAACTTTAAGATTGGTGGTCTAGGTGGCTTACTTTTAAGACAATTAAAATTTAAGATGTATTTGTTTTATGATGGAAAAGTTAAGCTAATCCCAAGATTATTTGCAATTTTTTAGAGGAATCACATAAAATAAAAGAACAATATCAAAATTAATCTCGGGATTAGCTTTCCCCTGAGTTTGTGAAACATAAATAAGACAGTTAATATGTATACTTATGTAAATATATTCTACACTGTTTTTGCATTTTATAAAAACTTTGAAAACTAAATCACAACTTTAACCAAGCAGTGTAGAACAACAAAATCACAACTTGAAAACAAATAATGATATCAAAATTTAGAAGATAAGTACATGAGAGTATAACAGTAACCAATCGATTTTAATATTGATGTAAATATATGAGAGGATAGCAGTAATCAATCGATTAGAAAAAATTGAAAGATATGAGTTTATGGTTTAAATGGAAACATGACGCAAAAATGAAAAAAATTTGTAGAGTGAAGACAATTTCAAAATTGAAAACAAATAAATTCTAAGAATAAAACAAAATCTAACCGCTTGAACTGAAAATCCGAAAAGATTGAAGACAACTTCACGAATGGAAACAAAAGAGAATGGCAAATAAAACTAGATTTTCAATTAACATGATTTCCATTTAAATACTTGAGAGTATAAAAATAAACAATTGATTTGGGAAATTTCGAAGATCTGAGTAGAAAAATGGCACAAATATGAAAGTTATGAAAATAATTTGAGAAGTGGAAATAATTTTGGAATTGAAAACTAATCAATTATAAGAAGAATAAAACAAAATTTTATCTTTTGAATGGAAAATCTGAATGCTGTAATTTATCTGTTAATGAAAAATGAGGATTTTAATAAAGAACAATAAACGTATAGTTGAAATAAATGAGGGTTTTGATCAAGAAGATAATCGTAGAGTTGAAAAATTGAAAAAAAAATCATCAATTGATGTTGTGACTTGATAACATAATTGATTTTTTATTGTTATGAATTGATTCGAAAAATGAGCAGTTTAGAAAAGGGATGACGCACTTACAATATAAATTAATGATGATCATCACATCTCGAAAAATACAATTCTTCGCGAAACGTTCGCGCGTTCGCGAAAATGAATTGAATAGAGTTGCCGTCGAACTTTATTTATTCCAAAAGGAAAGGAAAAATATCAATAAAACCCTTAAAAGAAAAAAAAAGATAGTCGCAACCAAAATCGGGTTCGGGTATTGATTACGCAAGGGAAAGTATTAGCACTTGTTGTGAATTTATGTCGTCAAGAACAAATCAAAAAAATAAGAAAAATATTTGAGTTTCTTGAACAAACACAAGAAACCCTAGGTTTTACAAAAGGGAGAGAAGAAGGGAGAAGAATAATAGAGAATAGTTTAAAACTGTTTTACTTTTACTATTCACTTTCTGTTCAAAGATTACAAGTGAATACCAACAATTAACCTCTTTTACCCTAATTAGGATTTGCACCACCCCTTAAAGATGAGAGACTAGCAAGTCATTTATAAGAAAACTAACATATGTGCTTTTACACACAAACCCATTAAACAAGCTAACTTAGGGAACAAACTAACTTAAACAATTGGGCTTACAACCAAGGCCCAAATCAACATGCTAACACTCCTAGCATACTTCGACTATAACATGTGAACAGACTTTGACGACATGCTAAGATTCTTTCGAATTGTCGAACCAAAAAGCTACCGTTCGATCATACTAGAGTTCAATCCAATATCTCACAAATCTTCACCTTGAAACAAACTCTAGAACATCCAGGAAACAAGTTTTCTTCACGTAGCTTTATCAACGACATACAGTGAAAAAACTTGCTACTTGACAATGTCTTCTCCTTCTCCGATAGGGCATCATCCATCTTATCTAATTTTTTTCAAAACTTCTAGCAAACCCTATTGAACAAGAAGGGTTGGCATCTTAAAGCGCCACAAACCGAAATCATTCACACTAATGAATTTCTCAATCTCATACTTTATTGACGACATCCTCTCCTCCATGCTCACCGCACCAGATTTTTGTGAATTAATGTTGTAAAAAACAAACCAAAATATGAGAAAAAGAATGAGTTTCTTGAACAAATACAAGAAACCATATTAGGTTTTACAAAAGGGAGAGAAGAAGGAAGAAGATGAATAAAGAATTGGTTAAATCTGTTTTATTATTAACTTTCTCAATAAGGGTTCAAAGATTACAAGTGAATACCAACAATTAGCCTCTCTCACCCTAATTAGGATTTGCACCATCCCCAAAGACAAGAGACTAGCATGCTATTTATAAGAAAACTAACATACTAACCTAATGGGCTTTTACACACATGCCTATTATGTAAGAACACAGATTGTTTCTTAGTAATATCTCTATGTTTTGATGATAACTCTTATGAAATTTTGTATTAAAGAATTATATACTCTAAAATTGGTTCATGAATATTTGCTGCAGATGATTAAAGTATATGTACATCCAAGAGAAAATTAATCTGAACATGGAACTATGGAAAACTCTGAAGAGTCAGAATCATCTTACAGAAGAATCTGAAGCAGAAGCTGAAGAAGAATCTGAAGCAGAAGCTACAGAAGAATCTGAAGCAGAAGCTGCAGAAGAATCTGAAGCAGAAGACTCTAATAGATCTAAAGACTCTGAAGCATTGAAGAACTTTGTATGAGAGTTAAGAAACACAGTTTTTCAGAAGACTCTGAGAGTACTACACGCTGCATGTACTGAGGATCTGATTCATAAAACTCTGCTATGATAGAACTACACGCTAAAGCACACTTGCTGCATTACTCTGATTCAGCAAAATCTGATGGGTATCCAAGACTCTGATCATGCAGACTCTGATGTTTACTTTGCTGAAATGAAATACTTGTTGAAGAAGAATTCAAAGTGATATCTTTTGATTTGGCTCAACGACTCTTTCCTCTTTCATGCTTGACACTAGAACACAGACCAAAAGCATTTCTCTGTGCATTCTACTTCCAGGAAAGGTCATGTAAGGTAAAGACAAAAAAGTTCAGGCCTTTTCAGTACACAGCCTCCAACGTCAAGACTTTGTGGACTACTGTGCATATAAAAGCAAGTCTTCCTCATCTTCTTCAAAAAGATTTTACAACTAACGAATCATTGATAGAAACTCCTACAAGCTCTCATAAATATTCTTATTGCTGAGTTTACTCTTTTGTTCTTAACATTAAGTGAAAAATCACTGTGTGATAAAGCTTGTTAGAAGCATTCAAACACTTGTATTAATCTTACATTTCATTGTAATAGTTCCTTAAGAAGATCCAGTTGGGATCAGTAGTTCTTGAGAAGACTTTGAACAGTTGTTCTTAGTGCTTACTATTGTAATCAGTTGATTAAATAGTGGATTAAGTCCTTGTTTGAGAAAAGGCAAATCACTCTAGATAGGGTGGACTGGAGTAGTTGAGTTCAACGAACCAGGATAAAAATACTTGAATTTTACTTGAAAGTTTTATCTTCATACTTATTCAACCCCCCTCTAAGTATTTTCTCACCTTCATATTACACAAGCTAACTTAAACAATTGGGCATACAACCAAGGTCCAATTCGACATGTTAACACTCATAGCATACTTCGACGACATCATGTGAACAGACTTCGACGACATGCTAAGATTCTTTCGAATTTTCGAACCAAGAAGTTAGCCTTCGATCATACTAGAGCTCGATCCAATATCTCACAACACCTTTCACTTCCGTTGTTCTCAACGGAAAACTTTTAGTTAGATTTGCGCTTGAATGTTAGCTTATGTTATTTGTTTTCTTCGAGTGATAAAGAATTTAAAAGGAAAATGAAAAGGGTCGCAGAAAGGTTTTTATTAGGGTGTTTGATAAGACTGTGGGTCTTGCTCCTACGTATTCTCAGGTGCGATGAGGAATTCAAAGTGACATAATTCAAAGCGATAAAATGGAGTAAACAATGTTATTTTGTGAAAAAGGGGTTTCGATCGTGTAGGGGCGTAAAAAAACAGTTTGATTGATTGAGATGATTTTAGGATGAAGATTGCTCGAATGGTCGAGTTAGACAACTCGTATCCAAACAATCGTGGAAAGAATAATATGCACTAGACTATTTCCTTTTCATCCTTTTAATTGCAAAAGACTAGATATTGTTGTTGTGTTTTTAATAGACGACAAATACTCGAATGGTCGAGTTAGACAACTCGTATCCAAGTATACAGGGAAAATAATATTAGGCACTATACCATTTCCCTTTTTGTCCGATTTATTATGAAAATAAGTTCACTCAAGTTTTGATTACGAAAGTAGTTTGAGGTGAATTGGGTTAAGATTTTTAGACGGGTGACGATTGCTTGAATGGTCGAGTTAGGCAACTCATATCCAAAAAATTGAGGAAGAAAATAGTAGGTACTAAACTATTTCCTTTTTCATCCTCTGAGAAGATTAATCGTGATTATATGTTTTGAATAGACGACGAATACTCGAATGGCGAGTTAGGCAACTCATATCCAAGTATTCGAGGAAAACAATAGTAGGCACTAGACAATTTCCTTTTCGTCCAATTTTATTGTGAAAATGATATAATCCAGCTGTGAAAAATGATTTAAAGAGTCGTGCAAAAATAATCGAGAATATGCAAAATGAAATGGCATGCACAAATTATAACGCAGGGCTACAAAATAGACCTGGTCATGGACCTGTCGCGTATTGAGAATGCGAGGTCACAAATTCTCTCGTAAGGCCGCAAATTCTTTCGCATGGCCGCAGGTTCTTTTGTAAGGCCACAAATTCTTTCGTATGTATGCGAGTTCTTACGTAAGGCCATGAAAACAGATAGCAATGCAAGGCCACGAAAGGTTACGTAACGAAAAGCGACGTGAGCCCATGAAAGTTAACGCGTGCGCATTAAAAACTGGTTGCTATAACATGAAACACATCATCACAAATGATTTAAATGCATACAAAAACCAACATAAAAATATGAAAACATAATAAAAAGAATCTTAACATAAGCAAAGACATAACGTAATGCAAACGAATCGTGTGAGACGCAATGGAACGGTACAATGCAACGTAACTAGGGGTGGCAAAATGGATGGATTGGATGGATATGGATTGGATTGTTAATGGATGGATTAAAACAATCCATTAGTCCATTAAAATCCACTAAAATTTTATTAAAATTATCCAATCCGATCCATCCATTAAGAATAAAATCCATCCAATCCATCCATTAACATATTTTTAATGGATGGATATCCATCCATCCAACTTTTTTTTATTTCGTAAAAATAAATATTTTTTCCAAAAAACAAATCAGTTTTTTATTCTGAAAAAAAAACCGATTTTTTTCCAAAAAAAAGTCGGTTTTTTTTTCGAGAAAAAAATTTATTTTTTTTAAAAACAAATCAGTTTTTTATTCTGGAAAAAAAACCGATTTTTTTTCCAAAATAAAAAAGTCAGTTTTTTTTTTCGAGAAAAATTTTTATTTTTTTCGAAAAACAAATCAGTTTTTTATTCTGAAAAAAAAACCGATTTTTTTCAAAAAAAAAAGTCGGTTTTTTTTTCGAGAAAAAATTTTATTTTTTTTCGAAAAACAAATCAGTTTTTTATTCTGAAAAAAAATCGATTTTTTTTCCAAAAAAAAAAGTCGGTTTTTTTTTCGAGAATTTTTTTTTTTTTGAAAAACAAATCAGTTTTTTATTCTGAAAAAAAAAACAGATTTTTTTTTCAAAAAAATTAAACTTTTTTTTTTCAGAAAAAAATATAGTTTTTTAATTATTTTTAAAAAAATCTAATTTTAAAAAAATAAATCTAACGAAAATAAAAATAATCCATTAGATCCTTAAAATATGTTGGATGGATTGAATCCATCCATGCATATAAATGGATGGATTGAATCCAATCCATTAACTTATTTTTTGTGTGGTGGATGGATTGGATGGATTTTTTGATGGATGGATTGGATGGATTTTGCCTTAATGGATTCAATTGCCACCTCTAAACGTAACAATAATGAATTATAGATGCTGCATGTAAACGCAACAAGATGAATTGTAACACAGTGAAATATTACATTAGTATATCAAAACGACATATAAGTGATGACAAATTCACGGATTACATCGATTTACGCAACACAAAAGTGAAATAAAAACAGCAGCAACCACACATTGAAAATATTTAAATAGTTTACAAATTATTTACATTGATTAACTAAATACAAACAACACCAAAACAAAATTGATTCAAAACCGACAATTAAAACATAAAACAGTAAACAACATAATACATAGAAAACTTGTTGTAAGTCGTTACTGTAACGTCGACTCATTGATACAAATTAAACCCAACAACAGCGTAAAGCTTTAACATTTATTGCACTGATACATCCATAGCATTATAATCTCGTACGCAGCATTAAAGATGAACTCGACCAGTCAACTAGCAGAAAAAATTCGCAAAACTAAACTCATTATCATATCACACCTACACCATAACCCATAGCATTATAATCTCAAGTCTACACCATAACCCAAATTTTAAAACTATCTTTTTATCCAAAATCCATAAAATGACCCACACTTTGGAAATTATTCGTATCATACATCACCTTATCCATATCAATATCAACAATTTCATCTCAATTAATTTACACCAAAATGCCTCACGTGCTTTAACAGGTAATGGTGATGTACAATCAAATGATCAAGAACATGAAACACCGTAATTTTGCACTCAAGTTAGTATAGAAAATACTAACCTTGTTGAAGAAGTTGCATCTGCACCGGTTGTGAATACGCCTAAACAAAGGTTCCAACAAAAAGAGGATGAAATTCTCACTCAGTCATGGCTCAACATTTCAAAGGATTCAATTGTCGGGAGTTGATAAAAAAGGAGATAGTTTTTGGAAGGGATTTGACGAAGCTTTTAATAAGCATCGTGACATTAATTACAAAGAGAGGAAATTGATGGCACTAAAAGGTAGATGGCATAAAATAAATCCATATGTTCAAAAGTTTGTTGGATGCTACAAGCAAGCTGTATCTACACAGAAAAGTGGGAGCTCTGAGAATAATATCATGCAAGCTGCTTATACAATTTATTTCAATATGAAGGTGAAAAGTTTACATTTAAGGCTGCATGGAGATTATTGAAAGAAGAACCTAAATGGCTTGCATGTTCATCGGAAGCTTCAACAAAAAGAACAAAGAATTAATCTTCAAGAGCATATTCTTCATCTTCTAATCCACTAACACCAACGAACAGTGAATATAATCCATCATCACCTACTTTGTTATGTCATCCAATCGGTCAAAAGGCATCCAAAGGAAAGAGAAAGAAAAGATTGTGGAAATGTCTTCTACTCCAATGTCAAATATGATTTTTTAAAAGTTGACTTCAAAAATATTGATTTTATGTCAATGTTTACACGAGACTATGCACGTATTGAGGGTGAAAAAGTCAAGATAGAGAGAAAAAAGGTTGGTGCAAAGATTAAGAAGGCTGAAAGTGTTGAGGAAAGATTGAAGATGAATGATCTGCAAATACTCTCAAAAGATACATCAAATATGGATACAAGACAACTCCAAGCTCATGAAATATTGTGCGACTGTGATTAGAGAAAAATGTGGAATTAATTAGTATGATTATGTATTTTAGACTTAGTTAGTATGATTATGTATTTTGAACTTAATTTATATGGACTTAATTAGTAATGATTATGTATTCAAACTAGTCGTTATTCAATGTCAAACTAGTCATTATTCAAACTAGTCGTTATTTAAAGTCAACTAGCCGTTATTCAAATTCAAACTAGCCGTTATAAACTAGTCTTATAAATAGTATTAACATGCACACTAAGTTTCATATTACTTCTTCTCATTCTCTACTATTTTTTATCATCTTCTAATCAATATCAAACTTTTTCACGTGGATCCTTCCAACCCTTCCCGCATTGTAAAACGTCCATGGATCATATGAATGATGATATGGATGAAGAACTTGTGAGGCTGTTTATGGAAGAAAAATCCTCGAGCTCTAAAAGGCATAAACTTCAAAGAAGGAATATAGAGAGGAATCGTGAAGAGGGACAAAATCAATTGTTCAATGATAATTTTTCAGAAACTCCGGTTGTAACACCCTTTTCTACCCCACGAATATTATGGAAAAATAATCGAATTTATCAGAGTGAAATTTTAAGCACTACAAAATTACCTCAAAGGGCGTACATTTCTCTACAAATTCAAATCAAGGTCAATGCTCCGTAAGCAACGAGTTTTCTCAAAATTACTCAAAAGTGCTCAAATGGCAGCGGAACTCAAAAGGCAAATCCAAAGTTTTCCTTTCACCGCAAGGAAATCAACATAACAAAAACTCAATAAAATATAGTTTGACTCAAAAGACCCCAAACCGATGTTACACTATCAAAACAAGACCCTCTAAGTCAACCACAATGGCCAACGACTCAAAAACTTCAAAAAGTCCTCGACGACATCCACGACTAAACCTGGTCATATGCGCGTTACCCACGCGTAGACAACATTCAAACAGGCAGGGTGAGTAAAACGATTCATAATAATCAATATAAGAATCAATAAATTAAATGACATCATTTTCATATCAAACACATCAGAATCATCAAGGACCATCAAAGGCCACAACATTATAAATTACACCAAATTGTCACATAAATGCAAATGCAACAAGACTCATGCATGTGGTACCAATCAACAAAATTTGATGGACACTGGGCCATCAACCCTCTATAGATCCACAATAGAAGGATCGATTCTACTCGAGAACCGGAGCACAACAAAATACCTCACATCCACACAATAGGACTGAAGCCACAAGAATCAAGGTCCTAGACCAAAGTCCGAATGCATGTGAATGCATGATGCACACGTCAACATCATCCTTATAATAAACTCATTAGGTGCACCATCATTCATCAAAATCATCATAATAATCATGTCATCATAGAATCATCAAAACCTCGTGGAATCAACGCCACAAATCATCACAGTTTCTTATGGGAATTCATCATGCAATCATGTAGTAATCTCATAAGAATCACAATTATACTCATGGGTACTCATCATACGATCATGTATTAATTACATAGGAATCACAGTTATACTCATAGTAATTCATCATACATTCATTTAATCACATAGGAATCACAATCACACTCATGGTAATTCATCAAGAAACTCACAACATCAAAACATCAAGACATCACTGAACCAAAACATAATTCGCGAAACTCTGCTACGTTCGCTAGCAAGTTCGTTGTACGAGTGTTCGCCGTGCGAAACATCATTCTCCATTGTGCAAACTCGCAATTATAACAAACCACTGTTATGCACCAACACCAAATCTCAATAAGAATCATAGCCATACTCATGGTAATTCATCAAAGAAATCACAACATCAAAACATCAATACATCACTGCACAAGATCATAATTCACGAAACTCTACTACATTCGCTAGCAAGTTCGCTGTGCGAGTCTGGGGAAGATGTTCCCCATGCGAAGCATTCTTCGTTGTGTGAACTTGCGATTACAACAAATCGCTGTTACGCACCAGCACCACAACCCGATCAAAAACCTCTACGGTTTCCTTCCCCAATGCCCTAAAAACATCCCTAAATCATTCCTAAGATATTATGGCGATAAAGGCACAAAAGCTACGACTTATTAGGCCAATCCCGTATCATATTTAAGCCTCCAATTCTCATAATTTCTTACAACTACACCACAGTCATTAAGGTTCTCACAATCACTTACCCTATACGGTTAAAACCTCAACAACAGATTTTGGCCACGAAGGCCTAATTTCTTTTACTCTCAAATCAGCCTCAAACCTATCAGACCATCAGTTCAAATCCTCAAACTCATTGAACTCACCATTAGAAAGGCAATAACAATTCAATACCTAAAATCCCTAAACCCTTAAATCAGCTTTAAACACATTTAATCACATATTAAAAACAATGAAGGCAATACTCCTCATACCTAATTGCCGACTCTAAGCCTTTCTCCTTGATTTCTTGGAAACCTCACGAAGCCTTGCCTCAATCCTCTTCCTTAGAGCTTTGGCCTCTATTTCCTCTCTTTTCACGGTCTAACAAGAATGAATCTGAATTCCCTTAAAATTCCTTTTTGTTAAACCTAATTTTGGGCCTTAAATTGGGCTTTCCAACTTCACCCTCACTAACTCCTCCTCAAATGCCCACTTTGCCCTTAATTCACTTATATTTATTTAAATTAATAATAATACCAATATATTCATATTATATACTATTATTTAAATAAATAACTCAAAATCCATAATTCTCAATACTTCATACTAACCACCGCAAATCACCAAAAATACGAATATTCCTATTTAAATAAATTAAATAAATATTCTAATAAATTTGGGGTGTTACACCGATATACACGAGCGAGCAGTTTTGTCGAAGGTACTAAATTCATAAACATGTGTTCCTTAGTATTGTGGAAGCTCTGGGTCAACGTGATGAGTATTTTCAAATGATGGTTGATGCAACTCATAGGTCAAGTCTTTCACCATTACAAAAATGCATTGTTGTTATCTGTATGTTGGCATATGGAACATCTGCTGATAGTATGGATGACTATTTGAGAATTGGTGAAACCACGACACTAAAATGTGTTGATAAGTTTACAAGATGAGTGATTAGCATCTTTGGGGCACAATATTCATGAAGGCCAGATGTTGAATACATTAAACGCCTAATGCGAATGGGGGAGGCACGAGGATTTCGAAGTATGTTAAGGAGCGTTGATTGTATGTGTTGGGAATGGAAAAAATTTCCATTTGCATTGAAAGGGAGGTATGTTCGAGGCGATCATGGGAAACCAACTGTTATGCTTGAAGCAGTGGCTTCATAAGACTTATGGATTTGGCATGCGTTCTTTGGGGTAGCGGGTTCAAACAACGATATTAATGTGTCAAACTAATCCAATGTCTTCAATATTGATGTTCTGCAAGGACAAGCTCTCAAGGTTCATTATACAATCAATCATGTTGAATACAACAAGGGCTATTATCTATCAGATGGTATTTATCCTAAATGGGCCACGTTTGTGAAAAGCATCCTGATGCATAAGGGGATAAGAGAAAATTGTTTGCCCAACATCAAGAAGGGGCAAGAAAGGATATCGAACGAGCATTTGGAGTTTTCTAATCTCGTTACGTGATCATACGTAACCCAACACGGTCTTGTGACTTAGACATAGTCCAACGCATAATGAATACATGCATCATATTACACAACATGATTGTTGAAGATGAGCGTGTCTCATATGGTGGAAATTTGATTTTTCTTATGATCATTTGAGTAATTATTCGATAATATTGCCAAATGATTCTAATATTGATTTTCAAGAGTTCGTTTGTAGAAGATTTAATGTTAGTGATAAACAATTTCATCGACACCTTCAACAAGACTTGATAAAACATATATGGCAATGTTATGGGCAGAAGAATAACAACAATTGAAAAATGTTTTAAATATATTATTTTCTTGTATTTTGTGTTAGTAGTTTATTTTAATGTTTATGTATTTATAATGTATGTTTTTATAATTTTAATTAGTTTAAATATATATATTTTTAATATATTTTAATTAAATTGTTTAATTATATTTTTTATAATATAATATGGAGTATATTGTGAGATTTAGTGGGACTTATTTCAGAGTTTTTAATGGGTTGTATTAATATTTAAAAAATATAGTTAAATTGTTTAGAAAATATAAAAGTATAATATTATAAAAAAAAAGTGGGTCACATTTAAAGTACTTAAGTAGGGATGATGGATATGAATGCTTTAAAGAGAGGAAATTGTTTTTTTGAGTATCGTGTATTCACTTAGTGGAAAGAAATACAAAGAAGTCGTGGATCCACGTGAGTGAGAGAGTAAAGTGGATTTCAAAAAATGGAAGTTCTCTCATTTTTCTGTTATCACTTTTTCTTTTTTATTTGATTTTCAAAATTGAGTAAGAGATTGGGATAAGATTGAGGATACCATGGTGTTTAAGTTTTTTTTTTTGTTGCCCTTTTTCATGAAATTGAGAGAGGAAATTTTTGGACAAGTGACGCTAAAATGCAGGTTGAGAGAGTGATTTCCTCTTATATCACACATTTCCTACTTCCATTTTATTCTCTTTTTTATTTAATTTTTACCTTCTTTTTCCTTAATTTTTATTGTTTAAGAAAGAGATATGGAAAATGATTGACCACCGTTGATAATTTTGAATCTAATGGTTAAGAATTAACACTTGATAACACATATTAAGGTTAGGGTTGACAATGAACCGGACCAACTCGAAAATAGTTCGAAACTCAGTTCGACATTTAAATCGTTGAACTAGGTTCATGAACCAAATGAGTTAAATATAAGCAAAAAGGTAAGTTTGTTAACTAAATCGAGTTAAATTTGAACTATACATAGTTCGACTCGTTAGGTTCATGAGTCAACTTGATTGTCTATGGAAATGATTATATCGTCTTTAAGAGTAGGTTTTAAATATTTAATCTAAATCTTAACCCTATATTTCCCCTTTTGTACTAGTTCTAGCAGTAGTACAATTATATTTTGAGACATCCTTGTTGGAGGCATTATGGCATTTGCAAAAATAATATTTGTAATGAAGGTTGCAACTGTTGTAATCATTATGGGATAGAAATGTATCAACTTCTAATAATTTTTGTGTGTAATATTATATTAAATTTGCAAGGTTTCTAAATATTTAAATAAAATTATGGATTTTTGAGACAAATTTAAACTTCAACCGAGTAGTTTTTGAATTAAACTTTCAACTTTATCTCTTGAAAGTTATGTAGTTTTTAAATTAATAGATTTTTGAAACAAAGTTAAATTCCAATCTGATAACTTTTAATTTATTTCAATATTTTCCTTTAAAAAAATTTAATTTGAAATGTCAAATATATAAAAAAAAATAGACTTAAAAAATGACTTTTAAGTCCGTGAATCAAGTGAGTTGAACCTAACGAGATGAACTTAACGAGTTGAACCGAATTGCTTGTGAACTTATACGAGACGAGTTTGAGTTTAAAAAAATTTATAGTCGAACTCGAACCGAGATTTGAGTTGACCCAATTTTTAACGAGTTAAGTTGAGCTGAGGCGAGTTTGAGTCGACTCGAATAATTTCCAGCCCTAATTAGAGTTTATCAATTTGTTCAAAGTGCCCACATTGCCTTTGAATTAAAAAGTGAATTTAAAAGAAAAAATGCAATAAAATTCAAATCTTTCTTAATAAAGTAAAAATCAAATGATTATTTATTTGGTTCTATTTATTTTTTCTTGACATTTTGACAAAAAAAAACAAAAAAAAAAATCGGGCGCGAAAAAATAAAACAAACCCATTAAAATAATCTATGTGAAATATACTTCGGTAAAACATACAGATAAATACCAAATTTTGCAATAAAATGTAACCGATTGAAAGGGCTCAGACATATCAAAATGCAACCTTTCGAAAGCGAAAAAAATAAATCAAGCATATCAAGTTAAATTACGTGCAACATAGATAAATAAAACAGACAATTGCATGCCAAAACTTGCCAACAAATGTTCACTGATTTTACGCATGATAAGAAATTGACTCAATTGATATGTCTGTAAAGTCAATTTTATTCTAAGTAAAATAAAGTAAAGTTGGATGTATAAAAATTTAAAATGTCCAGACGAAATTAGGGTATGACAACGATCATATATCCCATTAAATTATATTGATGTTTTTAAATTATCTTTAGATCATGACAGGATTATATATTTGCATTGAATGACAATGTAAAACTTGTTTACACTCTCGGTATATCTCCATTAAACTTATTGTTTATAAATATTTTTAAAAATTCAATAAATAAATGAGTTTAAAGGTAATGGACAAAAAAATATATTATACGTATGATTAATCAAAATCTTTAAATTTATCATTTCATATCAGTATTTTAAAATAAAAAATATAATTAATAAATCATATATCTCTTATTGATTGAGAGTGTACAAATATTTTCAATTATAAATGTGTATTCATTTTTCTCTAAATCAATATAAAAAAATAAAAATAATAAAATAATAAATCTTTATTTGAGGAGATTAATTGATATACACTTTGAGTGTAAAAATACTACCATTAGTGTATCGCAATCACTCATAAATAATATTTTTGATGCGATTAAAAAATCAAATATAAAAATTTAACGTTGTGATACACCGGTATAAAAATGTCTTTTACATTATCAATGTATATTAATTATATTCTTATTAGAGCATCTTTAATGGGAGCAACTAAATTGGATGAACTACGTTATTTTACGTGGGTCCAAATTGACATGAAGGATTTAAGCAATTCAAAATTGAATTAAGAAGTTTTTACTTCAATGGTGATTGTTTATAAGGAATTCAAACTTAGTATTAAATGGTTAATAAAAATCTATTATTTATGTTAAATAATTAATAAAAATCTATTATTTATGTTAAATAATGAGTTAGAGTACGTTGCTTGTGTAGAGCACGTAAACTAGTTTTAGAGCATCCCATATGTCATGTCAGCTCTACTATAATGCAAATTCCTTATTACTAATGTAAGCTATACAAAATTTTGGTTTAACAACTATGCATTAAAGTTGCTCTTAAGATTTTAGATGCAACATTTAAATCTATTAATAAAAATGATATTGAGGGAAAATTTTGTGATTTTCGAAAAAATGCAAAGTTATCTGCTAGGGCAAAGTTTTGAATCTAATGCTCCAAATAAGAATAAAGAAGATCTCAAAGCTATAAACAATAAATAAGTGAAAGAAAATGAGAAGCAATCAATAGTAATGATTGTGGGAGATGATCATTACAAAAGCATGGTCGTGGTCAACCAAAGGTTTCTTACAAAGCCATGGTAGTGGGGGGATGAAAATCTGGATATTGACAAGGAGGATGTTGATGAAGACGAGGACACAGTGATTACAATCTTAGATCTAAAGAATATGAAGGTTGAAGAACATCTAGAAGAAAAATATGATTGTCCGAAACTCATCTTTTCCAAACACGAGGAGAGAAGAATTCATAGGCCATGGAAGAGAGGTGTGATAGTGAAGTTGCTGGGTATGAGAATTTGATACAAAGCTTTGGAAACAAGATTGAAGCAGACATAGGTAAAAAAAGGCGTGATCAACATTATAGACCTGAGTAATGACTATTACTTGGTCATATTCTCTCATGACGAGGATCACAATGTGGCGCTTGCTAACGGCCTCGGTTCATATATGATCATTATCTCATAGTGAAAGAGTGAAGCCCAGATTTCCACCTAGGAAGTGATACTATAGAAAGCATAGTTGTTTGAGTGAGGATTGTGGGACTACCTATTGAGTATTGTGAAACGAAGATCTTGACGTTTATAGGAAACAGGATTGGCAAAAATAGTTAAGGTAAACAAAAATATGTTAATGTTGAATAAACCTTAAATGTTATTTTAAGGGAGTTTTAATTTTAGATGTCAGTTATGAAAGGCCAAGAGATGTTAGTTATGAAAAGCCTAAAGGTTAATGGTGTATTAATAAGAATTGAATTGCATTTTAATTCCTAGAATAGTAGAGTCTTGGGTCTATATAAAGACCTGGTTGTATTCTCATTTGTAAGAAGGAAGAGTGAAATAAAAATAGTCCTTCTGTCATAAAGAAAGAAAGAAAGGTGCTTTTGGTTTTATTTTCAATATATACCCCTACGGGTATATAGTATAAGTATCTGCAAATTTCCTGTTGTCAAATTGGCATCAGAGCTTATGGCAAACATGATGAATCAAATGCCGTTGTCGCGGCTAACAAAGTCAAATTACGAAAACTGGA